>JAXDRA010000756.1:0-21762 GCA_034190875.2 Urechis unicinctus
CTGCGCATCGGCTTCTGCGCAGGCTGGGATTCGCCTCTGCAATACTCTGATCGCTTTGGGCCAAATTCGGGCCATTACGCGACGAAATATTATTACGGAATGTCATCTGTTAAATATTACAAAAACATTTTCTGTTGTGTGTGATTAGAATAATAATAATCATTTTGTTATGGAAAACCTTTTATAGGCCCATTATGAGGCATTTATCGAAAAAAGTAGTTCCGCGGACGTTTCATGGCCGTCAAGCGTTTCTAAAAATGGCGGCAGTCAGATGTGAAGACGAATTTGTTAACGAAAATCGACTGAAAAAAGCAATAGAAAGTTACACGCCGGGATTGGAAATGACAGACAAGCAGCGAGAGTGTTTGGAGAAGTTGTTCTTTGGAAACTTATCTACCAACGGGGTATGGGAAAAGCCTGATATACCATTTGCTCCCAGATTTGCTGCTCCCCCCAGCCCTCCGATGGGAGTTCACATGTTTTATGGAAAAAATAAAAAGACACACAACCAAAAAAACTTGGACTGCTAATGTTAGAATAAGATTTGCCAAATTTAATACTTGTGACTGCAGGGCCTTGGTTATATAACCGAAATAACTGCAGCGTATAAAGTAAAGAAAGTTCATAATCAAAGACATCAAAATGCGGCCTTTGTGGACAGTAAACACAGCTTACTTCCGAGCTTCCCCGATAAGCTCCATTCATGTTGACCATTCTTGTTTGTTTATGTTTGACGCGCGCTGCTTGTTATCGCCCGGTCAGAGGTTACAACCGGGTCAAATCGCATGCGCTCCGTGAACTATTGCAGAGATGTTCGCTTGTACACCGGCAATACGTCACAAGATGTAGAATGTTAACGAACCCTCGAGTAAGGCTATTTTATTAATGACCAATGTTCGAATTTCAGTATTAAACCGAAAAATTTGCTAGATGAGTTCGGCGCGTATAAATAGTAACACCGATCATAAAGATAAGGATCATTTAAAAGATTTATCCGGGGCCAAAATTAAGGTTTGAAGTAAAACATGAATAAAGTTTTAAAATGTGGCAACTAAAATACCAGATTTCATGCTTGCGTTTTCCATGATCGCAAAACGATTATCGAGTTTAACGAGATGGAGATCACGAGTGTCATTCGCTAGGTGGCGATACTCACGCTGCATCCAATCTCGCAGTTCACCGCTCGCGTCACGAGATCTCGTTCCACCTGCAACGCTGGTTGGCGAATGCAGGTATCTCACATGGTACGATAAGACCAGCTGCAATGTCTATTAGCATAAGCAGTTGGAGACCTGCACACGCTACTTGGCATTGCAGGTTTCAGAATCGGGTGGTGGTAGACAGCAGCTTGTGCTGGGCACAGCCAGTGTGACACGCAGCATGGAACAAGGCCATCTCCGTCTCGTACTTGTTGAGAGATCGTCACCTTGGAAACTACACAAGCACCTATCCCAGCTATGTGCGGTAAGGGGTGTGTGGCGGGAGCGATGGAAGGTCTTGAGGCGACAGTGGGTCCTCATCTTGGGATGACAAGGATATCTGCTGTAGGGTTCAAGGTGGGGTCATATTCCTATCATCATTGCATCTTCATAGAACATAAATGTGGTCCTGTAAATTCACATGCATAGTAGGGATAGGTATTTTATTTACGAATTCCTGATTAGTTTGTCCATCGACATAAATTCTATTGAAAACAGGCTGAGTAAGATTCAGTTTTGTGTATTTGTTATCATCACGATGTTTGAAACATGTGGATATAATATTTGGGTGAAGCTGACATGATTAATTAGAATGTTCTCCTACCTGCAGAGAATCATTGTAACCATAATAACAGAACTCCTACCTAATTACAATTACCATGGAAACCACAAGCTCCACCTACAACGGAAATTTCTTATGTATCTGAAACAATTTGTGACCCTAAGATTACCTCTTGCACCACGGATACCTCACATCAATCACCAGGTGAAAATAATGAATACTCTCACCTGTACATAATGAAAGCAGACATGCCAAAACAAAAGCGGATTCGTGTGAATGAGGGTGGTGATTTCATTTCTCTTGATAGGGGTTCTAAGTCATTCACAGCAGTAACTACGAAAGAAACTGAATTCTATTCCAAGCCGCCAAGCACATACGAGAGAGCAGTTATTGGCCGTGTGAAACCAAATCCAGAGAAGCTAGGTAAAAAGAAGAAAAGGAGAAATCAAAATGAAATGGTTATAGCCGGTTATTGAATGTACATTTCTGAATATATGTATCTTTTCTGATTTGTGTATTTTCTTTGCTGTAATATGTCTGACTGATATTTGATGATGGTGGTGTGTGGATATGTGGGGCAGGGGGTCAGTTTTACTGCTCGACAGAAGAATAACGTGTGTGAGTTACAGGGAAGGCATTTACCGTGGTATAAAATTAGAATCTTACTTCATCTGTTGAAAGTTTTTGTTTCAAATTAACCACAACTATGTGTAGCTATTCCCAAAAGAACCCTAATATTGTGATGCGATGTTGATATGGATCATTTACGTTTTAACATCAGCAAAGTGGGGTCACTCACTCGACCACTGAGAAAAAACATCAGAAGACTCCATATCTCATACAGACGCCGAGCCCAGAGACGTTTTAATTGATTCCATGGTAGCGCTTCCTGATTACAGGTGTGTGTTTCACTCATTTGCATACTCAGAGCTTGTCATAGTGAACCCTCTTAGTAACGCGACAAGCTCTTTGGTGTGAGCATATATTTAACAATGGCATGTATACCTCATCCCTTGTGTCTATGTGAGACCCTTGTAATAGTCTGATAATTGTTTGATAAAATTACAATAACTAAGTGATATACAACCCCTCCTCACAACCCCCATCTGATGGAGTCTATCATAGATACAAGAAATCAATATCCAATCTATCCCTCCTGAATAACTCCTACTCTCTCAACTCATTGAATGAAAAACTGTTGAATTTTAGGACCTATGAGGGCTTAGGTTGGGTATAAAGTTTGACAACCCCTTCAATGCCTCTGATATGCATGGCTGGTGTTAGCTGGGAATATTGCTGTTTCATAGGCGATGGCACTTTAAAGGTGCAGCTCATGTCAAAACAATTCTGTTAATAGAGAATAAGAATTGCAAATATGGATCTCTATTTAGTTTAGTCTTAACAAATAGTTCTAGCCATATACTAGTATCAAATATACTAGTTTGAGAGACCATGTTATAAAAAGAATTTCAGCTGCAGATGTCTGAATGAATGATGTTCCGACATATGATGGATCTTGAAGTAGGCTGCAATCATTACTGGGATACCCCATGTTGTCTAAGTTAAGAGATTACAAAGGACGGTCGTCAGGTAAAATCGGATTTGACCTGCTGTCTTCTTGAAAACCCAAGTGTTGACTAGCCAGTTCTATATATGGATATGTCCTTAATCAACCCTTGATGTAGCATGTTTTAAAGGCATGTTTTACCTTGAGATTGCGGAATCCATTATATGTTGCAGTCAATTGTATGATTTTACCTCACATGATGTTATTGAAATTCAACTTTGGATAATAATAATTCAGTAATACATAATAACTGAATGGTGTTCACGAAGTTTTCAGAGATGGACAGAACATTATGATTGTGTTGTTGTTGATAAAATCATGGCGTCTTTCATGTTGTCAAATTATCTCGTATCTTTCATTGAGTAAGGTCATCTACTGGAACATGGGCTTTTATTGGGTCTGTATGATTCATTGTTGTTATGATTCTTGACGACGCCTGTCTTGGAGGGGTTACTTTAGAATTCGGTGGGTAACAACATTTAATAAATGAATTGCTGCTGAAGGAAGAATATCATTATGGGTTTCATATGAATAGCTCATATCGAAGCTATGGGACATTCTTTCCACAACAACCCCATATAAGATGACATTTCGAGGTTAATTTGGCCTCCTTCAAAGGCCTGAGTATGCAGAGTATGTTTGAAGATGTTCTAGATATAAAACATCAATCTTTCCATTTGTCACGATATGCATGTATTTCAGCGCTCGTTGTAGACCACTATGATCAGATTATGCTACCATCGAGACCATGTGGGATATAACACTGCAGCATGTGGTCGTGATAGATGATTATAATGATCTGTCCCCAGCACCTATAAGAGTATGTATGTTAAGTGTGCGCCCCTTCAGATCTACGCAATGTTTGTAATCGGGGTTACACTGCCTTTTTCGACATCGCGGATCATCCCCGAAACTATAGTTATGACAGGCGAACATAGAATATATTTCTTCTATAGTCAGAGGATGATCAGGTTTCGAACCCAAAACGCTTGGGGCGGAGGGCGCTTGTGAAACCACGCCCAGAGATTACCACATTAAGGCGATCTCATTTAGCCAAACCACCCCGCTGTTACGACCATATTCGCTCAATCCCAAGGATGGTCATCTTGTTGAGGTTTCTTCACGGGGTGTTTATAATCGATTGCTAAAGCTAAGAAAATTCCCCAATCTTCGTCTGTTGTTTTTTCCCCTATGTACAAGGATGTACGGTGTCTGGGAATACCGTCCGAATAACTCACTTTCGGCCAAAGGTGGACTTATGTTGTGCTTGGTACTGAGAGGGTGGTTGTTTGGCAAAATCCGCGCTTAATAGCATAAACACTTACAGAAAGTAATGTTGTAATTGACTCGATATAGATCTTGTATATCTTCTACAGTCTAAATCACGCTGAAACACGTATCAGCACAGCTTACAATTGGGTTTAACTATGCAGATACTTGTTCAACGGGATGGTTATCCAATCTAGGAGCTACGTACCAGTGAGCCAGTGTTTGTATTTTCATAACGAATGGATACATGCAAATCTACTTATTCTAAACTGGCCCTTAGCCAAAGAGTTAGAGTTGAGTTCTGCGTGCTTGTAGAGGACACCCACATCCCAATCTCTACAGCACCCAGCACAGCCCTCGCCATCCAATATGAAAATATAACACCAGCCCACTCAGAAGATCATCTACATATTTGGGTCCCCCCTGACACCCCAGAACGATCCCCCCACATGCTATGTTCCCTGCCAGGCTATTGGCCTGCGTACAGGAATATATTTTCGCGGAAATGGTACATAATAAATCATGGACGTAGAGAAGCTCGTCGTTTGCTGATTATGATTGAGCATCATCCTATAAAACCGGACTTCACTGACATAACAAGGCTGTATTTAGTGGTATGCGCTCACACATATGCCCCCCCCCCACCACCACCAGCTTTTGCAACAGGGAGGGGTCATTTGCACAAAGAAGTTCACATTGTAAAAAGTGTATGTAGTATTTATGTTCTGTGATTGGTTTAAGAAGGTTTCTGTAAATTGAGTTGCGTCTACAGTGATGAATCATTCATCAGTCGATTCCTTTCCTTGATGTTTGGTGCATAATGTTGCCTCTCGAGTTTGAACATAGCCATCGAGGTTAAGTACAGGCGATATTTATGGCAGTCCTTCACGAAAGACCACTTACGTGCAAAAACATGTAATACTGGTTTGCTAAGTCATTGGTATCCAAGCACTTCAGAATAATATAACAAAACAACCAAATGGCTGTCAATCCTCTGTCATTTATTTGTGCTATCACTAGATTTATAGATGCTTATTCTAGGTACAACAACTCTCGGATTCGTCTATCTAACATATACAGACCACTGATTTGATGGCGACTCTGCATATATATAAATAAATATATATATATGCATATATATATATATATATATATATATATATATATATATATATATATATATATATATATATATATATATATATATATATATATATATATATATATATATATATATATATGTATATATATAAATATATAAATATATATATATGTATGTATGAATATATATATATATATATATATATATATATATATATATATATATACAATATATATATATATATATATATATATATATATATATATATATATATATATATATATATCATATATGTATATAGTATATCTATCTATATATATATATATATATAGTATATATATATAATATATATAAATATATATATAAATATACAAATATATATATGTTTGCATATATATATATATATATATATATATATATATATATATACATATATATATATATACATATATATATATGCATATATATATATATATATTTGAAAAAGACAATTTAGCAAAACAGATAAACAAAACTTAGACTTACCTTTAACTTTTGCTATAAGCATTTTATTGCAAAACGTATGAAATTCTGTGTTTAGCATTATGCCTATGGCAAAGGTGAGTCAAGCGTTTGCTTATCTGCCTTGCTAAATTATGTTTTTGTAAGCTCTTCTCCATAAAGTTTACACATACGAAGCTCATCGTGCTGGTGCACAATGGAAAGGCGTAAATCGGCACGTCGTGGTCAGAACAAAGTCTGGCACCTTAAATTTGAATCCCACAGCAAAGCCAGCGAGGACCAAATAAATAGAAGACAAAACAATGCGTGAGCTTGGGCCTACGAGCTATGATAGCTATTTTCGTCGATCTAACAACATTAGAATCGTGTGGTATTAGAGGACAACCTGTTAATTATATTGGATTACATTAACTAGTGGAGTGGATTTGGTAATGTTCAGAAATATGAAAGTTTTGGTTTTAGGTCCATTGCTATTCGTGGCATATATAATTGCCAAATAGTATGAAACCAGGCCATACAGTGGTATATGCGGATATATGTATGGTCAACTCAGGAAAAGGTCATGCGAGGCTACCCATGGACGCTTGTAGCAATATAATCCTACCAACACGATGTCTGAAAAAACTACAGCATATCGCAAAGATTAGCATATCAGATTGCGCAATAACACGCATTACAGAAGTCAAGTTTTATTGTCTTACTATCGATGACAGACTGACTAAATAATCGCCCAGATGACAAATTTGTTGTATATTTCTAATAGAATTAAAGTCTATCTGCTTGTCCAGACCCGCTTGACTATCTACAATGCACTGCTGCTACCACATTTGATTTATGGTGTATTGAAGTTGGTGCAAAGGATATGTATATTTCGGCACAGGGCAGTAAAAAGTAATTGCTTGCTATCTTTAATTTGAACTAAGTCAATCTCTATTTAAATGTCTTCGATGATATTGTAATTATAGAAGTTTGTGTTAGTTAACGCACTAACAGTGCCGCGAAAGATCGCATACAGAGCAATAATGGCGAATAGACCGAAATGGTACAATGGCTTACCTAAATCAATAAATCGAACTTGTTTAGATGAGGAAGAACAAATACATGTTGTGATACGATTGACAATCATGCCTATATCGAGAATGCATTAAATATATGCATATCATCGATCGCATTTGAGTTAAGTACTAAGTGCATACTTTGAATCAAATCAAGCAATAATGTATCATTTACCCACCTGAATCTAGTGGTGTGATGTTTCGCTATATTCGTTACCCCACAATATGCACCTATAGTCGTACCTGAGATTAACTACGTGGGTATATATCCGCTTGGATATCTCTCAACCTGGTAACCAATAAGCGTCTTTCATGTCACAAGGATCAAAACAAGTGCAGCTAAACGTACGTATAACTACTGATTTAAAAGTTTGTTTTTATTGCATCGTATTTTAAACATTCCAGGATAACATATCAACAGAACAGCCTCTATAGCAACGGTATTGGTGCTTAAACCACTCACGGCTCTTCGTCAAATAATCAATTGAACCAGGTACACTCTTTGCAGCAAGTACCTCTTAACTGGAGTTTAACAAATCGATAGTTTATGAAGAAGCACAAACCATAGCATACAAACCAAGCACCATACATTTCAGATCCCCAGAAAAACGACCTTAAAACGCCATTTGGAATAGGCCATACGGGCAAGATAATACACGATGTGGCGAGATAACTAAATTAAACACAGGGGATGACTCAAACTTTCGAGTTAAGGTATAAAGCAATTCAAGGAGTCCACTTTTCCGAGACCACTGATACACACGTCCAGTCGCAGTAAAAAGTGGAATTGTTTTACGCAAGCAAAACTACTCTCACCTCAAAAGAGTCGTTGCCGTTCCATTTCAACCGTAACTAACCACCATCAAGAGTTTAAATCACTTTAGATCGTGAGTGGAAAGCATAATAAATTCACTATTAAGTTGAGGTCGGTGAGTTAAAATGCATACCTGCCTGATTGCGCGTCAGAGCGTGCCCGTATGTGCGTGTGCAGAGAAGGCAAACAATCGATTTATATTTGAGGAAGATATCAGGCATATATAAACAGTATACACAGTTCATGCGTTTTTGCACCCGGCATTAACTTTCTGCGAAATGGTTTTTGATCATATATTCATCACGAATTATGCAACGAAACGCAACATTTCCGTCCTATGAGTTATGGTCTGTAGTATCGTAAACGAGATTTCAGTAATGCTCGTGTTGTTGATCATAAATATAAAACTTATATAATGATAATATACAGTGTGTTGATTTACAAGCAAGTAAACACTCAAAAACTTTAAAAATATATATATATATATATATATATATATATATATATATATATATATATATATATATATATATATATATATATATATATATATATATATATATATATATATATATATATATATATATATATATATATATATATATATATATATATATATATATGGTGACAATTACAACCATTCGTGGACAAATTTTTATGATACATTTTTGCTATCATTAATTATTAATTATATATTCGACATATTTTAATTGATACAATGAAATAGTTTTATGCGAATAAAAATCTCATTGTTACTTTTTATTTCTGGTATATACTTTTGGTCCTCGAAAGGTCGTCCACGAATATATATATATATATATATATATATATATATATATATATATATATATATATATATATATATATATATATATATATATATATATATAGATATATATATATACATATATATATTTATATATCTATATATATATATGTATATATATATATATATATCATATATATATATATATATATATATATATATATATATATATATATATATATATATATATATATATATATATATATATATATATGAGCGACAGATATAGCTGCTCGCGAAAAGCCTGCATAGGTGATTTGTAGATCATTACGGCCTGACTTACAACAGTTTAAAACGCATAGCTAAAGCTCATGAGGCATTTCTTGTATAATCGTACCTGAAAAAGCCATCTTTTTCTGGACAACCACAAACATACATTACTGTAAAAACTTATTGGTTTAACAATCAATATTATTGATATTATCATTTTTAATATTAACAAACGGCATTGCTATGCAGATAAGCTGTTACTTTTTTCGAACATTGTGTCCTGATATGTAAGGCCGCCATCAATTCCGTCACATATCTAACAATCAGGAATCCCCAATGAAATGCCGTTTTTTTATCAGGGAAAATATGTTGAAAATTGTACAGATAATACAGCTTAACAACACAATATTTGCGAAAAATAAATTTGCCATTAAGGGTTAAAGCATATGTTTGCCAATGTAGACGGCTGTACAAAGAGGGTACTCGCGCTGCTCGCCAGCATTCCCTCAGATACAAAAAGCCACAAAGATAACATACGCTATCATAACGCCAGCACCTTTGCACGCCGTATCTATCCTGATAACAGCCGTTTTTCACCACGTTAGTCACGAAAATCGCGTACACGACGACAGGAAAATGAACAGAGTAATGCTTCTCGTTCTTAACCACAAAAAACCCCAAATAATTAACTGAAAATCGGCGTCACATCTAGAAAAGTATTTAAAATATCAGTACTATAAACGTCCACAATCGCTTGCGCTACTGCGCATCATGATGTCGTCTGCTACACCACTTATCGTCGTTACATAGAGAGTAACCGCGTGAATAAATATAGGAACATGATCTGGAACTGGTATAGTTATCCACCAAAATAGCGTAGACTACAATTAGGTAAATAATGAGAGCCAGTCCAAACAGCTACCCGACGACCGAGAACGCCATTGAAGCGCGACCGAGACTCTTTGCCGAGTTTTTGTCACCGGACGAGGCACGGTCCATCGCCACCACTGAAAAAATATAATGCACATGTCTTCATGTTGTTTTACGTCATAGAAATTCATTCACAAAGCACAATGACCATTGGTTAATGGTCCTGGTAATGAGGCTGGGGCTCTCCATACTGGGCTGGCTGCTGATTGACAGGGTACCCTCTAGCTGTAATCAATTCAATGCTAATGCTGGTCCCTTATTCAATATCATTATATATATATATATATTTATATTGTATGCATATTTATACATTTGTGTGTATGTGTGTGTGAATATTAGGTTTTCTGACTTTTGAGCTACTTACCACCGTCCTTTGCATGAGGGTTCATCTGTCCGTCGGGGTATGCTGGGTAGTTGTATGCTGGTACTGCATCGCTTGCGGGTCCATTTCTCTAAAAGTTCCGACAAATCTGTAGCAAGACTAATCCTGTAAAAGAAAACAAGGTCATTATCATTCCTCTGACTTAATATACTGCTTGTTTGGTTTGGTGTATCTTGTTCCCAATGTAAAATACGCTACAGATCGACAGGGCTCATAACGCATAGACTTTGCGATCGAAGTTCGGGGGCAGATATTGCATGCTCACGTGGCAGTGCGTGCTTAAGCCGCTACAAATGATCATACTTGTTCACTCCTGTCGTTGCATTTGTCTGTCTGTACTTATCTCTACTCGCTCAGTAGCTGCTGATAGTGGTAGATTTCTAAATATGGTTCCTCATGTTATAAGACGAAATCGATCAGTTTTATATGGAATCGAATGTTTATGCGGATGCAGAATATTTGCGAAGTATATTCATCGATTGGCAGATGAGGCAATGAGTTCGATGACAATATATCTAACCAGCCATGCTGCGTTTGAATGACAAACTCCTTTATTGCCAAAGAACCAAGCAAACTGTGATATTTGTTTTTGGCTCAACTGGGTGAATTCGCTGTTTACAGACTGCGCGGTACGGCACAGGTACGTTGACCTATAGTGAAAGGTAATGTTTTGGGTTCCGCCTAGCCGCGCACGACGGTAATATAAATATATACCGTCGTGCGCGAAAATATATGTGGGTCGTGCGATGAGCGTTTTATTTCGAGTGCATATAGCTTCTCATCAATGTTGTGTACTAACGTACATATATGTTTCGAGAATTGAGATGAATATCCGTTGGACCGCACTATTTTGGTTATCCACTGTCTCGTGATTATTTAGCAATTGTCACATGAAATTTTAGAATCACAACTTTCGTTCACGGCAACCCCCGTTTTGGACATATGACGTCATATTACGCAGTTTCAGTTTCACTCGCCATGTGGCTATAGGTCCCGGGGTAGGGGGCACTTAAGTATAAAGAGGTAGTAAACATGTGCCGGGGTATGTTTTTTCGGCCTCCCGACGGGTTTTTTTGGGCCTCATATTTGTAGGATGGGGTATGCTTTTGCCATTTTCACCTTGTATGACGGGTACGGGTTTTTGAGATCCCGGGGCAAACCCCTACTCAGGACAAGGCCAAGTGCCCCCTCCAGGATACGGGAATCCATAAGTGTTATCTTTTTTTCAATTGTCAATGTGATATCGTTGAATACATATCCCCCCTCTAAGGTAGGTATTGCCAAAAGATAATCATTGACAAAATTACACATATACTTAAATAATGAAATTCGGAAAGCAAAATTTTGCTTATTCTTCATATGTTAATTTGTTTTATTATCTTGCATAATTGGAACGTCGTGCACGGCTAGGTTCCGCCCAATATCTTCATGATGGTTCCCAGAATAAATCTTAAAAGGTACAAAAGAGGTATTATTGTTAGCTAAGGTGAAGTATCCTTTACGAACTATCGATATCGATGCGCATTGAGACTTTTCGTTATTAAGATATATCTATAAAATGGTCTGGATTTATGAGGGATTCCACTGAATTGTATCCGGTTATAAAGAAGAAAGTGGGGAGCTGTTTACACAAAAGTGGCGACTGTTACCGCCATCGCGCCAAAGAGTGTATAGCTAAGCTCTGCGGTGATAGCTCCTGTAATTATAATAAACTGAAATCGTAAGGTGGCGTGACCGTGACACAAACAAAAGCACGGCTGAAAAGCGATGCTACTTTTCAGTCGTTTAAGATAGTTAAGCATCAGCTAACTGAAATCATTTCTGAAAGCGGTAATGCGACGCACTCATATGAAAGGTTTACAGAGTTTGATATTCCGAGCATCCTTCCTTGCATAAGACCCTCGGGAAAGACGATGGATGACCCACGGCGGCTTTATATTTTGAAAAATGAATTGCACGTGTAAATATTTTATCGTTATTGGTTGTTATTCGAAAATGGATTTTCCGTCAGAGGTATTGGATGACTTAAGTGCTGTTCTCAAAAGACCCTTTCTATCACAGATCAACTTGATGACCCTGCCTTCCTGACAATGAAATATTCATAGCATTTCAGGAACAATCCATGAAATTTCATGAATATTCTACATAATTAATTCAAGTATTCAGGAATATTCGTGAACTACTATGAACGTAAAATGGCCACGTTTGTAACAAAATATTCACAAATAATCATTATTAAACATGCTATGAATAATCATGTCTAATCATGTCATAAAGCAAGACTCACTTCATGAATAATCAGTTATATAATGGTCATATTAGCAACCTCGAGTATTTATGAACTACCTTGAACGTTAATTGGCCACGTTTGTAACTGAATGCTTACGAATATTCATTTTTAAACATGCCACGAATAATCAATTCTATTCATGTCAAGTCGTAAGACTGAATACATCAATATTCAGTTAGATTCGTTGATAGTTGTCACATAAGCAGCCTTGAGTGTTCGTGTGTTACCAGAAGCATTAAATGGCCATTTTCCAAATGACAAATCATGATTGGTCATGCTCCATTGCGCTAGATATATATCCATGGTTATTACTATCTTATTTTAACTATACCATGAGAAAGCTCAACAAGTCCGAATATACAAACATTAGCATACTACAAGAATAACAGTTTCAACACAAACACACTAAAGTTACAAGGATAACAAACAAAAAATACTACAACATGAATATTGTCAGGTTGTTAAGACAAATAATACTATGTGTATCATTGCACTTTTCAATCTAAAACTTATTAAAAAATTGATGACTTATATATCAAATATAACCGACATATAATTACTGAAGAACAACTCAATTCACACACATGATTTTCCTATAAGTTAGAAATTTGATATATGTAAAAGAAATCGGCAACTCAAGATGATGATTAATCAAGGGTTGCACAGACAGTCGTTTCCCCATGCGATATTTTTAAACAACTGAAGTGCTTCTCATTATCACATAATATCGCACAGAAAAGCTGTTTTCATACATATCCTTGTGTTTTCATCATTGGGACTTTTATTATATAGCATAATGAATAGCATGGGTAAATCATGTCTGGACACATGAATAGATGTCAAATTGATAGAAACAAGACAGAAACAAGACAGGCCAAACTTAAGTCAAAGATCAAAGAATAATTTGTTGGATCGTACAGCTGTTGTGACATTTTGAATTTGTTCATTGATTACAACCAAAGTTGCACACTCTTTGCCAAATGTCTCAGCTAACGAAAACTTCGCCTCTCGTCCATCAAAGGATGCGATGAACCCCACTAATTTCCAGTTCTGCCGGTGATGCTATTATCAAGTATGTAGTCCTCGTCACAAAGAGGAAACATGAGCAGTTTGCAAGTGGAACTGATCTTTATTTCATGCGTGATGATATCCCTCAACTCGCCCTTTGTTTTCTCTGAATAACTTTCTAATTCATGGCTGGCTACCGGCTTCACCTCGCAAAGTTTGGCAGCTTTGTGCCAAAGGCTGTCAAAATCTGTATCCATAGAGGCGATGTGCTTCGTGCGCATTAGATTGCTCAGTTCACATCTAGAGTGGTCAAATGTCGACTTAAACAAAACCGCATGTGGTCAACTAATCAAGAAAAAATCAGAATAGTTTTTAGTTCATTCAGTTGATTGGGCGAGCAGTACATTAGCGCTATCCCAAACGAGAACTTCGTTATGACCCATAGCTGAGGATGGATGAGTTGGTTTCGTTAAGTAACATTCTGGCTGGGAAGCGATTGTTCCAGAAAGTCTGGAGGCCGGGAAACAGCATTATACCAATAACCATACCTTAGATTCCACCACATGTTGTGTCAAGCAAGGGCTGTTGATGATTAACAAGTAATACAGGGCCAAAGTTTGGCGACTGCCCTACTCCATGACCCTTTTGCATCTCACAACAGACACACCACGGGCCTTTTCCTTAGAGCGTGGCGCCTATGCAAGTGGCGATTGGGTATCCAATTATTGTATATATCATCAAGTTGCTAATAGGTAAACATTCTTTTATTCAAAAGTTTAAATGGTGGTGTACATGGAGTAGCTAGGCAGGCTTCTTCATCCTTAAGAGTATACTTAATGCTATAAGGTGAGTTTTAAATCTAAGCAGGAACGCCTTGAGGAAACAATTTATAACACTTAGAATCTACATTGAAATGAATTTTGGATTTCTACAAAGCATACCGTCTTCAAAACCCATATATATTGAATTAGCAAGAAGCTTTAGCATTTAATTTATCCCAACTGCCATTCGTCGAGGAGGGATCACGAGGTCCATGGGAAATTACGTATACTAAATGTATTTATACATAGACAAGTTTTATGTTACACTGGTTTATTGTCCAGGACATTGGGTGCTGCAACATTGGGTGCTGCAACATTGGGTGCTGCAACATTGTGTGCTGCAACATTGGGTGCTGCAACATTGTGTGCTGCAACATTGGGTGCTGCAACATTGAGTGCTGCAACATTGGGTGCTGCAAAATTGGGTGCTGCAACATTGGGTGCTGCAACATTGGGTGCTGCAACATTGGGTGCTGCAACATTGTTGCATTGGTCCAAGGTTCTCTTTTCATGCTCATAAACAACATAAATGTAACAAAGCACAGATAAACTTTTATTTTATGTAACGTGTATAATGACATGGATACGGTGACACCAGATGAAGATTTTACGTATAGCCTATCATCCCGCTACGAAACGGAAACAATAAGTTTTACAACTAGGAAATCAAAGGCTGATATCTTTGAATATAGTTATATTAGTCTGAGGTTTTTGTATTTCATTTTGTCTTAAAGCATTGAACGATAAGATATATTACAAAACGCTTTTTGAGGATATGGCTTATAGCAACAGTAACAACATACTCTGCTGCAGGTAAAAGCAGCAAAAGTTTCCCTTTTAGATCAATGAACAAGGCATGGAGATTATTAGTCTTGGTCCCCATTCCCTTGAGCCCCCACACCGCGACTGGCGCAACTTTCTCTGGCTCAAAGGTTCCGGGACAGATCACCCAGAAAGCTGCGCAATTGCGGCCAGGCTTCTGGCTGCTCGAATAAAAGCCGTTGAAGAGGATTGGCCAATCGGAGTTCGCCTTGCTAAGGCGTTTGGGTAAATTCGGAGATCGCCGACCGAACGCACCTTGTTGTTCCGCCATCTTTGTTATGCTGAAGTGATAGGGCGCCACGCGCGAACCCGGCTCAAGAGCGTTGATTGGCAAGTCATGAAACCACGGGAAATACCGAGCATTTTGTTATGTGGAAAGTGGATTTTGCCGGTTGGAGCACTTGGCCATTTGTACTGCATCATGTCACTATATTATTTCTCATCGCTACCTACATTGTTTGGGTCGTTGGTCAGAACGTCTGGAAGTAATTCATAAATATATATAATATAGAATTAATCAACTTCCTCATGATTGTCATGGTTAATATATATTTTACCTATTAAAACGCATTCGGTCTGACAGTTCTGGTCTTATAAATTGCGTCTCATCTACAAATATGTCTTGTCGATAATGCTTCTATTTGTATCATTGAATAACAAATGTCAGAGAAATGCAGAAAACCTTTCGCTAAACGCTTTTGTGTTTTTATTAAGTTCTAAACTACGACATGTTTTACTTGTTTAACAGTGATGTACAAGACGATAATGTATGTCGGGCAGCGCCTTTTAGGTGCCATCTCATACTTTGTACATAACCTCTACACATGTTCTTCTGTTTTACTCATACCATCTGTTTAAAATGGCTTATTTAACGTTTTGACATCTAGCGACTTTGGGCTATTTGGTTTGCACGAACAAGGGGCCTTTACTTATCCTATTTATATGCATACAGGACATGAATTTAGTAGTCTATTAAATACACAACTAACTTAGACTACATGGGTCACTGATAACCCATCCCTTGTGTTGGAACGAATATTAATGCAGCATCAGCGAACCATAGAAAACTTAACATATCTATTCAACAACCCTCTTACTATCAAGCTAATTGCACTTGTGGTTGCATTGAGGTTATAATCAAATTTTGGGGCTAATATTATTGCGAACAGATGATTAATTGGGCATTATCACCGATTGACTAGAATTTTCTCACAAACGCTACAGTTAAAGACGCACAATTCAAACCTGCATCAAGCCATGAAATAATGTACACGATTTTGCTGTAATTTGATCAAGTTCGCTCTTATAATCGCATGAGAGGCTTGCAAGTAGAACAATAGCGGTCCAATACTCTTGATTAGCCCCTTCAAAAGACAAAACCCAGTCACACCGCGTGGAAGGGGCACTCTTACATTCATGAATGCATGCTGCATACAATAGAAGGTCTCTTATGCTAAAAAAAACCCTGAAATTGTATTTTAGTGATGCTCATCTAAGCTCAATGAATAAATAAGCTGCTTTAATGGCGTTCTCTGCCGTCGATGCTTTAAGACTAGTCTTGTTCATTTACCAGATCATTGTCCAAGCAACTGTCATGGATAATGTGATGACAGCTGAGATATCAAACATGTGATTACGGATAATACGTTTTTGTTGAGACATTATTGAGTTTGAACTATTTACATACTGTCATCACTGTTATGCCTGTATTACATATGGAAAACATAAATGACCCCATAGCATAACTCAAACATATAAACCAGTAAATAACAAGGGGCAGCTATTTCACCTTTTTTATTGTCATCGATGTTGTTGTTCATCTATTGGTTTAATAAAACTCCTAGCATCAATTCTGACTTCCATTAAAGAGAGTATCATCCCGAGAAAATGTGCATACATAGCCATCTGGAGATGTTAGGTTTCTAATATAGTAAAATAATACATGTTTCCAATGTGTTAACACTATTGTGAGACCAGAACCTGATGCATCCAGCATTCGACTATCCTTGAGGTTAGATCAAAGAGTTTATAGCTTCGTTAAGAGAGTTCCCTCGAGGCTTCCGCCCGAGGAAATATGTGAAGACGCCACCTGTTACCCGACGCGTTATCATCATAGCGTCTTGTCATAGCGTCTCTTAAATCCAGGTGGAATGCTCCGTTTACTTTGAAGCTGTTGTCGCCTCGACCAATAAGATGACTCCATATCTTTATCAGCCGCCGAGCCTCAAGACATTGGATCAACAGTCCCATGTGCTTTTGTTGATTTCATTGGCAGGAGGAGAATTACATTCGTAGATCAGCTGAAGAAGGACGCAACACAACAGGAAACATCTGAGCTTAGGATGCTGATGCTGGACCGGGATGCGTGGAAGACGACCATCAGAGTTTCTCGAGAAGGCGTCAGCTGAAAACATCCTCTCGCTCAACTACTACGAGTAATTGCATATTCGACACGCAGCTCAGCGTAGCTATAACCTCTTCGCGCAAACACATGCCAAAATGTTTAAGTCGACCCAAGGTTAGTTGCCTCGCTTCAGACATTTATTGAAGCGAGGCAACAGTGCGGACCTAGTGCGGATATGAAAGATCGAGGATTGTAAACTGTGTGGACGCTGTTAGAGGCGAAGTGTTTTCCATAATTCATCACATTGACATTTATTTAGTATTTTCACTATTTATAAGTCTATTTTACGACATGTTTTGGCAGTAGCAAGGCTCCGTGAAAGACATTTCTCCCGCTCTCAACAATCGCAGTGACGTCAGCCTAGTATTCCCATGTGCTTTTGTTTGTGCCACGGTAGCGCCGCTTTACGATTGAAATGTATCATAATTAGGTAGGCGATCACCGCAGAACCACTCGATGTGAGCCCTCTTAGCGTAGCTATAAGCTCTTTGGTTTGATCTGGCGGTTCACTCCGGAATAGTGAATGTGCAGTCGTTTTTGTGTAATGGTTATCTCTCAGAATGTCCGCTTTTGTGTGACAAATTAATATTGTTCCCGCGCAGCGACCTTATATCGCATATTATCCTGGGTAGACCATTGCATTGTAATACTGTCACTGGTCTGGCTGTCATTACATGTTCGCCATATTAATGGAACGCAAAACAGCTATCAGATAATTTCATCTTAATTTGATTCTGCAACACTTACCAGTTCAATGTGCGTCACCTTTTGCTGTTGGTAGATATGAACTAAAGCGTGAAAACGCTGAGAAATATTACAAATGCCTATCTAATTATAACCCGGTCACGCATGTGGGCTTAACGAAGTGACTCATGATTTTAAGCTTTTGCAGCTTATGCGTTTTTGATGCATTATTTTCTTAGCGATTTGACTAACAAATGTCTAAATCTCTATCAGAATAGTCTTCATGTTGCAACTTTCTATATACCAGATGCAGAAACGACCCTTTAGACCAGCGACATATGGTGCTATAAATTAAGCAAAAATGTCGCATCGTGTCCCGCCCTTTCGTTGTTTTGGTGACAGTGGTAATGCCCAAACAAAGGAATACATTAAGGCCATAATCAAATCACCTACAGTAGCACAATGAATGATGTTGGTCAGATGCTATTTATTCATACGGTTCATTATCAGCAAACTATCAAATGTGTTGTATGTGGCCTTTGCATCATTACCACCTTAAACGCAATAATCTAAGCAACTGCTTTCATTGTCATTTATGTCTTAGCCTATTTGCTGTGCAGTTGTACATATGTTATTGGTAACATTATCACCACTCAAACGTTTGTATACATGCTCAGTTACAATAACATTAAATGACGAAGAAGACATGTTATTAGATCATTTATAACAAATTACGCCATAACGGAAGCTAGATATGGAAAATGAGCCTTGTTGAGAAGTACTTCGGGTGGATAACAATGATTCACCGTGACCTTTTCTGCTCCAATTTATATACATAATGGTATCCCTCTCTTATTATTAGGTCTAATTGAATGCATGTATGAGTTGATTGTTTTTCGACTTAGGGAAATAATTGATACAATGTGGCTTATGTGTTTGCATATTACTCAACCTATATTGCCGATCGATTGACATCGGGAAATAATGTTAACTATTCGCTAATTAATCATATTTCCCATGAAACTGTATTGTATGATTTATTTTACATGCTACATGCTGAGATCAATAGATAACCGAATTGCACTCATATATTATATTCAAATAATAATCTGAGCGATTAACAATGTGATCTCAGGAGCTGAAGTGATCTTCATATTCCTATGAGTGTCATTGGTAGATCTACAACCGGAGAACATCCCTGTGAAATCTGGAGGCAGCGCACCAATCGGGATGCGTCTTGTAAAACTATCTTGCTTATGCATGATGCGCTGAACGTTATCTATTCCATCTACTTTATTAATTATATCCTTGATCAAGCAAACCGTTGTAAATCCCTGACAAATTGTTTAGTGCCTTGTTTTGTCAGAGACTTTCCAATTTTGCTGTAGGCCGTCAAATATCCTCAGATTCATTCTGGTCGCATGCAAAACATAAATATGAATCACTAATTGTAATGCTGAACCTTAGCGCGCGCGAACAAGCTGGATATTTTTTCCCAAAATCTAGCTCAACGCAGATGACACCTAATTATTGTTGGCCAACTCCTGAGAGAAATATATTCGAAAACGTTTTTTCAAGATGGAGTGGGCCATAAACTAGGGGCCTCTCAAATCAAATGTTGGCAATAACATCTGAATTTAAATCTCCGAACGAATCACTTCAGTATCCAGTGTCTGAGATATGCTTTGATCATCTCGTTGAATCACGTCAGGCATTGCGTGTGTTTTTTCTTTTTTTTAGAATTAATCAATAATGTTTATGCAGACGTTTATTGATTGATACCAGGGATAACTTATCAGAGACAGATTTAGTGATTGCAAACGATCTAACCCGTACACAAAGTCTTAATCATTTGTAACTGGCTTAACCCTATGCACTGGAGGCACCTATGCGTTGTCGTTCGTCATATCCGTCAGCCAAGTAGCCTATCATAATATTACTAGTTTAGTTATAAACAATATAAGCTTGGTGGGACAATATTTTATTGGCAAAGTCTATATGAGGTTTAGGACGGCAATTACATCTGACATCCAATGTAATACTGTCAAAAAAATGTCAAATCAAAAACCTCTAGAGTTACTGGTGGTTCATTTCAGATACGAGTTCTATTATTTTAAGTTATGTTATTGTATTTTAAAATGTATCGTAGCTTCAAGACGAGGCTGCGAAAAACCCAAATCTAGTATAAGTGGCTTATCTGCGTAGCTTTTACGGTGTAAATAAAAATAGAAGAAAAAGCGAAGATCATGTTTTTAATTCTTGATCTCCTGCACACACCTTCCACGGAAACAAAATAACCAACCGGTACGGAATTGTTCAAGCTGGTACTTTATTACAAATTTTGATGTGTAGTTACCATCGCCTATCTGTATCTCATCCCCGCCGAGAAAATACTGCTTTCATATTACTCGATTAAACAATCACAACAAGTATTCTTCATTGGCAGTGCTTAGCTGCATAATCTATAAGGCAAGTTAAAACAACAGAAAATACCACGCGAAACTATGCCAAGGAATCTAAGGATTTGTCAGGACTAGATTGTTCATTTACATGAACGTATACGGTTTTCTTCATTATGAGTAATCTGTCCATTCCAATGATGTATGACCAGTTTCGAGCAAGTCCAACCGCATTTACACGTTAACTATGGCAATGGTAATTCCTCAGTAGTAGTCTTCGCACAGGATACTACGTAAAACTTTTGTATATGTTATACCAGAGCCCCCCCATGGAGTTGCCCACCCCCCAGGATCCCCCCACGCGTTGACCACGTGATCATGTGACGTGTTTGGACTTGCGCCAGGTAGTGATGCTATGTGTCCACATGATATGATGTAATGCATTGTTAAAGTGAGTTGTTGAGTGTTTAAAGGTATTGAGTGGGGTTCTCTAGGAATAACAATGGGTTTAGTAAATATTGTAGTTGAAGGTATCTATTCAAATGATATACCCACGCCACTTGAGAATGGTGTAATCGTTTGGGATCACAATGAACTTGGGAAGACGTGTTTGATATGTTAGTAAATAGGCTAAGTGGCTATTGATGGTTGAGAATAATAATGGGTGTTGAGTATAGCTTGGGTTAGGATTACAAATTGTAACACTAAAGTTGTAAACTGTAACAGATGCGAATAAGGTTGGATTGAAGAATGTCTGTGAAGTTTGCTATTGATATGTCAAGTAGTGTAAACGACAATTGGGATTAAGAATGTCTGCTAAGTACAACGACAATGAGCCTTTTCCAATGTAATACTTGGGAATAACAATGCGTTGAGAATGTTTTTGAAATTCGCCATGTGTCGTCGTTTGTGTGATG
>JAXDRA010000759.1:0-27130 GCA_034190875.2 Urechis unicinctus
ACTATGATGTAAGCGATGCGAACTCCATATACAGCTGACTATGTTGTCAGCGTAGCGAACGTCATATCCAGCCGACTGAGATGTTAATGTAGAAAACTCTATATACAGCGGACAATAATGTTAGCTTAGCGAACTCTATATACAGCGGACTGAGATGTCAATGTAGCGAACTCTATATACAGCGGACGATGATATCAGTGTAGCGAACTCTATATACAGCGGACGATGATGGTAGTGTAGCGAACTCTATGTACAGCGGACGATGATGTCAGTGTAGCGAACTCTCTATACAGCTGAATAGCATGTCAGTGAAAAGTAGTTTTTGCATTGCCGAATATAATGTCAGTGTAGCGAAATCTACATACAACTGACTATGACGTCAGCGTAGCGAAATCTACTACAACTGACTATGAGGTCTGCGTAGCGGAGTTTTTACACAGTTGACTATGATGGCATTTTACCTTATTCTTCATACAGCAGACTTTTATGTCAGTGTTGAGCAGTCTTTACATATATGATTATGATGTCTGTGTAGTGAACTCTATATACTACGGTCGATGATGTCAGATTAGCGAACTCTCTATACAGCTGACTGAGATGTCAATGTAAACTCAATATAAAGCGGACGATGATGTCAGTGTAGCGAACTTCATATACGGCTGACAGAGATGTCAATATAGTGATCTCTATATACAGGGGACGATGATGTCGACGTAGCGAACTTCATATACAGCTGACTGAGATGTCAATGTAGCGAATTCAATATTCAGCGGGAGATGATGTCAGTGTAGCGAAATCTATAAACATCGGACGATGTTGTTAGTGTATCAAACTTTATATACAGCTGACTGAGATGTCAATGAAGTGAACTCTATATACAGCGGACAATGATGTCAACGTAGTGTACTCTATATACAGCTGACTGAGATGCTGCGTAGTGAACTCTATATACAGCGCATGATGATGTCAGATTAGCGAACTCTCTATACAGCTGACTGAGATGTCAATGTAAACTCTATATTCAGCGGACGATGATGTCAGCGTAGCGAGCTTCATATACAGCTGACAGAGATGTCAATGTAGTGAATTCTATATACAGCGGACGCTGATGTCAGTGTAGTGAACATTTTATACAGCGCACGATGATGTCAGTGGAGCGAACTCTATATACAGCACACGATGATGTCAGTGTGGTGAACTCTACATAAAGCGGACGATGATGTCAGTGTAGCGAACTATATATACAGCTGACTGAAATATCAACATAGGGTACTCTATATACAGCGGACGATGATGTCAGTGTAGGGAACTCGATCAACAGCGGACGATGATGTTAGTGTAGCGAACTATATATACAGCTGACTGAAATATCAACGTAGTACTACTATATATACATCGGACGATGATGTCAGTGTAGCGAACTCGATCAACAGCGGACGATGAGGTTACTGTAGCGAACTTTATATAGAGCGGACTGAGATGTCAATGTAGTGAACTCTATATACAGCGCACGATGATGTCAGTGTAGTGAACTCTATATACAGCGCTCGATGATATCAGTGCAGCGAACTCTATATACAGCTGATAAGCATCTCAGTGAAACGTAGTTTTAGCACAGACGACTATAATGTCAGTGTAGCGAAATCTACATACAACTGACTATGTTGTCAGCGTAGCGAAATCTGCATACAACTGACTATGAGGTCTGCGTAGCGCAGTTTTTACACATTTGACTATGATGTCATTGTACCTAATTCTTCATACAGCAGGCTTTTATGTCAGTGTTGAGCAGTCTTTACGCATATGATTATGATGTCTGTGCAGCGCACTCTATATACTGCGGACGATGATGTTAGTGTAGCGAACACTATATAAAGCTGACTGAGATGTCAATGTAGTGAACTCTATATTCAGCAGACGATGATGTCAGTGTAGCGAAATCTATATGCAGCGGAGGATGATGTTAGTGTATCGAACTTTGTTTACAGCTGACTGAGATGTCAATGTAGAAAACTCTATATACAGCGGACGCTTATGTCGGTGTAGTGAACATTTTATACAGCGCACGATAATGTCAGTGTAGCGAACTCTATATACAGCGGACGATGATGTCAACGTAGTGTACTCTTTATACAGCTGACCGAGATATCCGCGTAGTGAACTCTATATACAGCACACGATGATGTCAGTGTGGTGAACTCTACATAAAGCGGACGATGATGTCAGTGTAGCGAACTTTACATAAAGCTGACTGAAATATCAACGTAGGGTACTCTATATACAGCGGACGATGATGTCAGTGTAGGGAACTCGATCAACAGCGGACGATGATGTTAGTGTAGCGAACTTTGTATACAGCTGACTGAGATGTCAATGTAGTGAACTCTATATACAGCGCACGATGTTGTCAGTGTAATAAACTCTATATACAGCGCACGATGATGTCAGCGTAGCTAACTTCATATATAGCTGACTGAGATGTCAATGTAGTGAACTCTAAATACAGCGCACGATGATGTAAGTGTAGTGAACTCTATATACAGCGCACGATGATGTCAGTGTAGCGAACTCTATATACAGCTGAATAGCATGTCAGTGAAAAGTAGTTTTTGCATAGACGGCTATAATGTCAGTGTAGCGAAATCTACATACAACTGACTATGACATCAGCGTAGAGAAATCTACATACAACTGACTATGATGTCAGCGTAGCGGAGTTTTTACACAGTTGACTATGATGGCATTTTACCTTATTCTTCATACAGCAGACTTTTATGTCAGTGTTGACCAGTCTTTACATATATGATTATGATGTCTGTGTAGTGAACTCTATATACTGCGGACGATGATGTCAGATTAGCGAACTCTCTATACAGCTGACTGAGATGTCAATGTAAACTCAATATAAAGCGGACGATGATGTCAGTGTAGCGAACTTCATATACGGCTGACAAAGATGTCAATATGGTGATCTCTATATACAGGGGACGATGATGTCGACGTAGCGAACTTCATATACAGCTGACTGAGATGTCAATGTAGAGAATTCAATATTCAGCGGGAGATGATGTCAACGTAGTGTACTCTATATACAGCTGACTGAGATGCTGCGTAGTGAACTCTATATACAGCGCATGATGATGTCAGATTAGCGAACTCTCTATACAGCTGACTGAGATGTCAATGTAAACTCTATATTCAGCGGACGATGATGTCAGCGTAGCGAGCTTCATATACAGCTGACAGAGATGTCATGTAGTGAATTCTATATATACAGCGGACGCTGATGTCAGTGTAGTGAACATTTTATACAGCGCACGATGATGTCAGTGGAGCGAACTCTATATACAGCACACGATGATGTCGGTGTGGTGAACTCTACATAAAGCGGACGATGATGTCAGTGTAGCGAACTATATATACAGCTTACTGAAATATCAACATAGGGTACTCTATATACAGCGGACGATGATGTCAGTGTAGGGAACTCGATCAACAGCGGACGATGATGTTAGTGTAGCGAACTATATATACAGCTGACTGAAATATCAACGTAGGGTACTCTATATACATCGGACGATGATGTCAGTGTAGTAAACTCTATATACAGCGCACGATGATGTCAGCGTAGCTAACTTCATATATAGCTGACTGAGATGTCAATGTAGTGAACTCTAAATACAGCGCACGATGATGTAAGTGTAGTGAACTCTATATACAGCGCACGATGATGTCAGTGTAGCGAACTCTATATACAGCTGAATAGCATGTCAGTGAAACGTAGTTTTTGCATAGACGACTATAATGTCAGTGTAACGAAATCTTCATACAACTGACTATGTTGTCAGCGTAGCGAAATCTGCATACAACTGACTATGAGGTCTGAGTAGCTCAGTTTTTACACAGTTGACTATGATGTCATTGTATCTAATTCTTCATACAGCAGACTTTTAAGTCAGTGTTGAGCAGTCTTTACACATATGAAGTAGCGCACTCTATATACTGCGGACGATGATGTAAGTGTAGCGAACTCTATATACAGCTGACTGAGATGTCAATGTAGTGAACTCTATATACAGCTCACTGAGATGTCATTGTAGCGAACTCTATATACGGCTGACGATGATGTCAGTCTAGCGAACTCTATGTACTGCGGACGATTATGTCAGTGTAGTGAAATCTATAAACCGCGGACTATGATGTAAGCGATGCGAACTCCATATACAGCTGACTATGCTGTCAGCGTAGCGAACGTCATATACAGCTGACTGAGATGTCAATGTAGTGAACTCTATATACAGCGGACGATGAGGTCAGCGTAGCGAAATTCATATCCAGCCGACTGAGATGTTAATGTAGAAAGCTCTATATACAGCGGACAATAATGTTAGCTTAGCGAACTCTATATACAGCAGACTGAGATGTCAATGTAGCGAACTCTATATACAGCGGACGATGATATCAGTGTAGCGAACTCTATATACAGCGGACGATGATGGTAGTGTAGCGAACTCTATGTACAGCGGACGATGATGTCAGTGTAGCGAACTCTATATACATCTGAATAGCATGTCAGTGAAAAGTAGTTTTGCATTGACGACTATAATGTCAGTGTAGCGAAATCTACATACAACTGACTATGACGTCAGCGTAGCGAAATCTACATACAACTGACTATGAGGTCTGCGTAGCGGAGTTTTTACACAGTTGACTATGATGGCATTGTACCTTATTCTTCATACAGCAGACTTTTATGTCAGTGTTGAGCAGTCTTTACATATATGATTATGATGTCTGTGTAGTGAACTCTATATACTGCGGAGGATGATGTCAGATTAGCGAACTCTCTATACAGCTGACTGAGATGTCAATGTAAACTCAATATAAGGCGGACGATGATTTCAGTGTAGCGAACTTCATATACGGCTGACAGAGATGTCAATATAGTGATCTCTATATACAGGGGACAATTGATGTCGACGTAGCGAACTTCATATACAGCTGACTGAGATGTCAATGTAGCGAATTCAATATTCAGCGGGAGATGATGTCAGTGTGGTGAACTCTACATATAGCGGACAATGATGTCAGTGTAGTGAACTCTATATACAGCGCACGATGATGTCATTGTAGTGAACTCTATATACAGCGCTCGGTGATATCAGTGTAGCGAACTCTATATACAGCTGATAAGCATCTCAGTGAAACGTAGTTTTTGCACAGACGACTATAATGTCAGTGTAGCTAAATCTACATACAACTGACTATGTTGTCAGCGTAGCGAACTCTGCATACATCTGACTATGAGGTCTGCGTAGCGCAGTTTTTACACATTTGACTATGATGTCATTGTAACTAATTCTTCATACAGCAGGCTTTTATGTCAGTGTTGAGCAGTCTTTACGCATATGATTATGATGTCTGTGTAGCGCACTCTATATACTGCGGACGATGATGTTAGTGTAGCGAACTCTATATACAGCTGACTGAGATGTCAATGTAGTGAACTCTATATTCAGCAGACGATGATGTCAGTGTAGCGAAATCTATATACAGCTGATAAGCATCTCAGTGAAACGTAGTTTTTGCACAGACGACTATAATGTCAGTGTAGCGAAATCTACATACAACTGACTATGTTGTCAGCGTAGCGAAATCTGCATACAACTGACTAAGAGGTCTGCGTAGCGCAGTTTTCACACATTTGACTATGATGTCATTGTACCTAATTCTTCATACAACAGGCTTTTATGTCAGTGTTGAGCAGTCTTTACGCATATGATTATGATGTCTGTGCAGCGCACTCTATATACTGCGGACGATGATGTTAGTGTAGCGAAATCTATATACAGCGGACGATTATGTCAGTTTAGCGCAATCTATAAACCGCGGACTATGATCGAAGCGATGCGAACTCTTTATATAGCTCACTGAGATGTGAGTGTAGTAAAATCTCTGTACAGCTGACTATGTTGTCAGCGTAGAGAACTTCATATACAGCTGACTGAGATATCAACATAGTGATCTCATTATACAGGGGACGATGATGTCGGCGTAGCGAACTTCATATACAGCTGACTGAGATGTCAATGTAGCGAACTCTATATTCAGCAGACGATGATGTCAGTGTAGCGAAATCTATATGCAGCGGACGATGATGTTAGTGTATCGAAATTTGTTTACAGCTGACTGAGATGTCAATGTATAAAACTCTATATACAGCTGACTGAGATGTCAATGTAGTGAACTCTATATAGAGCACACGATGATGTCAGTGTGGTGAAGTCTACATAAAGCGGACGATGATGGCAGTGTAGCGAACTATATATACAGCTGACTGAAATATCAATGTAGGGTACTCTATATACAGCGGACGATGATGTCAGTGTACCGAACTATATATACAGCTGACTGAAATATCAACGTAGGGTATTCTATATACAGCACACGATGGTGTCAGTGTTGCGAACTCTATATACATCTGATTAGCATGTCAGTGAAACGTAGTTTTTGCATAGACGACTATAATGTCAGTGTAACGAAATCTTCATACAACTGACTATGTTGTCAGCGTAGCGAAATCTGCATACAACTGACTATGAGGTCTGAGTAGCTCAGTTTTTACACAGTTGACTATGATGTCATTGTATCTAATTCTTCATACAGCAGACTTTTAAGTCAGTGTTGAGCAGTCTTTACACATATGAAGTAGCGCACTCTATAAACTGCGGACGATGATGCTAGTGTAGTGAACTCTATATACAGCTGACTGAGATGTCAATGTAGTGAACTCTATAATCAGCAGACGATGATGTCAGTGTAGCGAAATCTATATACAGCGGACGATTATGTCAGTTTAGCGCAATCTATAAACCGCGGACTATGATCGAAGCGATGCGAACTCTTTATATAGCTCACTGAGATGTGAGTGTAGTAAAAAATCTCTGTACAGCTGACTATGTTGTCAGCGTAGAGAACTTCATATACAGCTGACTGAGATATCAACATAGTGATCTCATTATACAGGGGACGATGATGTCGGCGTAGCGAACTTCATATACAGCTGACTGAGATGTCAATGTAGCGAACTCTATATTCAGCAGACGATGATGTCAGTGTAGCGAAATCTATATGCAGCGGACGATGATGTTAGTGTATCGAACTTTGTTTACAGCTGACTGAGATGTCAATGTATAAAACTCTATATACAGCTGACTGAGATGTCAATGTAGTGAACTCTATATAGATCACACGATGATGTCAGTGTGGTGAAGTCTACATAAAGCGGACGATGATGGCAGTGTAGCGAACTATATATACAGATGACTGAAATATCAACGTAGGGTACTCTATATACAGCGGACGATGATGTCAGTGTACCGAACTATATATACAGCTGACTGAAATATCAACGTAGGGTATTCTATATACAGCACACGATGGTGTCAGTGTTGCGAACTCTATATACATCTGATTAGCATGTCAGTGAAACGTAGTTTTTTGCATAGACGACTATAATGTCAGTGTAACGAAATCTTCATACAACTGACTATGTTGTCAGCGTAGCGAAATCTGCATACAACTGACTATGAGGTCTGAGTAGCTCAGTTTTTACACAGTTGACTATGATGTCATTGTATCTAATTCTTCATACAGCAGACTTTTAAGTCAGTGTTGAGCAGTCTTTACACATTTGAAGTAGCGCACTCTATATACTGCGGACGATGATGTAAGTGTAGCGAACTCTGTATACAGCTGACTGAGATGTCAATGTAGTGAACTCTATATACAGCTCACTGAGATGTCATTGTAGCGAACTCTATATACGGCTGACGATGATGTCAGTCTAGCGAACTCTATGTACTGCGGACGATTATGTCAGTGTAGTGAAATCTATAAACCGCGGACTATGATGTAAGCGATGCGAACTCCATATACAGCTGACTATGCTGTCAGCGTAGCGAACGTCATATACAGCTGACTGAGATGTCAATGTAGTGAACTCTATATACAGCGGACGATGAGGTCAGCGTAGCGAAATTCATATCCAGCCGACTGAGATGTTAATGTAGAAAGCTCTATATACAGCGGACAATATTGTTAGCTTAGCGAACTCTATATACAGCAGACTGAGATGTCAATGTAGCGAACTCTATATACAGCGGACGATGATATCAGTGTAGCGAACTCTATATACAGCGGACGATGATGGTAGTGTAGCGAACTCTATGTACAGCGGACGATGATGTCAGTGTAGCGAACTCTATATACATCTGAATAGCATGTCAGTGAAGCGTAGTTTTATTGACGACTGAATAGCATGTCAGTGTAGCGAAATCTACATTGACGACTATGATGTCAGCGTAGCGAAATCTACAAACAACTGACTATGACGTCAGCGTAGCGAAATCTACATACAACTGACTATGAGGTCTGCGTAGCGGAGTTTTTACACAGTTGACTATGATGGCATTGTACCTTATTCTTCATGCAGCAGACTTTTATGTGAGTGTTGAGCAGTCTTTACATATATGATTATGATGTCTGTGTAGTGAACTCTATATACTGCGGACGATGATGTCAGATTAGCGAACTCTCTATACAGCTGACTGAGATGTCAATGTAAACTCAATATAAGGCGGACGATGATGTCAGTGTAGCGAAATCTATATACAGCTTATAAGCATCTCAGTGAAACGTAGTTTTTGCACAGACGACTATAATGTCAGTGTAGCGAAATCTACATACAATTGACTATGTTGTCAGCGTAGCGAAATCTGCATACAACTGACTATGAGGTCTGCGTAGCGCAGTTTTCACACATTTGTCTATGATGTCATTGTACCTAATTCTTCATACAGCAGGCTTTTATGTCAGTGTTGAGCAGTCTTTACGCATATGATTATGATGTCTGTGCGGCGCACTCTATATACTGCGGACGATGATGTCAGTGTAGCGAACTCTATATACAGCTGACTGAGATGTCAATGTAGTGAACTCAATATTCAGCAGACGATGATGTCAGTGTAGCGAAATCGAAATATATACAGCGGACGATTATGTCAGTTTAGCGCAATCTATAAACCGCGGACTATGATCGAAGCGATGCGAACTCTTTATATAGCTCACTGAGATGTCAGTGTAGTAAAATCTCTGTACAGCTGACTATGTTGTCAGCGTAGAGAACTTCATATACAGCTGACTGAGATGTCAATGTAGCGAACTCTATATTCACCAGACGATGATGTCAGTGTAGCGAAATCTATATGCAGCGGACGATGATGTTAGTGTATCGAACTTTGTTTACAGCTGACTGAGATGTCAATGTAGAAAACTCTATATACAGCGGACGCTTATGTCGGTGTAGTGAACATTTTATACAGCGCACGATAATGTCAGTGTAGCGAACTCTATATACAGCGGACGATGATGTCAACGTAGTGTACTCTTTATACAGCGCACGATGATGTAAGTGCAGTGAACTCTATATACAGCGCACGATGATGTCAGTGTAGCGAACTCTATATACAGCTGAATAGCATGTCAGTGAAAAGTAGTTTTTGCATAGACGGCTATAATGTCAGTGTAGCGAAATCTACATACAACTGACAATGACATCAGCGTAGCGAAATCTACAAACAACTGACTATGAGGTCTGCGTAGCGCAGTTTTTACACAGTTGACTATGATGGCATTGTACCTTATTCTTCATACAGCAGACTTTTATGTCAGTGTTGAGCAGGCTTTACAAATATGATTATGATATCTGTGTAGCGCACTCTATAAACTGCGAACGATGATGTTAGTGTAGCGAACTATCTATACAGCTGACTGAGATGTCAATGTAAAACTCTATATACAGCGGAAGATGATGTCAGCGTGGCGAACTTCATATACAGCTGACTGAGATGTCAATGTAGCGAACTCTATGTACTGCGGACGATTATGTCAGTGTAGCGAAATCTATAAACCGCGGACTATGATGTAAGCGATGCGAACTCCATATACAGCTGACTATGTTGTCAGCGTAGCGAACGTCATATACAGCTGACTGAGATGTCAATGTAGTGAACTCTATATACAGCGGACGAAGAGGTCAGCGTAGCGAAATTCATATCCAGCCGACTGAGATGTTAATGTAGAAAACTCTATATACAGCGGACAATAATGTTAGCTTAGCGAACTCTATATACAGCGGACTGAGATGTCAATGTAGCGAACTCTATATACAGCGGACGATGATATCAGTGTAGCGAACTCTATATACAGCGGACGATGATGGTAGTGTAGCGAACTCTATGTACAGCGGACGATGATGTCAGTGTAGCGAACTCTATATACAGCTGAATAGCATGTCAGTGAAAAGTAGTTTTTGCATTGCCGACTATAATGTCAGTGTAGCGAAATCTACATACAACTGACTATGACGTCAGCGTAGCGAAATCTACATACAACTGACTATGAGGTCTGCGTAGCGGAGTTTTTACACAGTTGACTATGATGGCATTTTACCTTATTCTTCATGCAGCAGACTTTTATGTCAGTGTTGAGCAGTCTTTACATATATGATTATGATGTCTGTGTAGTGAACTCTATATACTGCGGACGATGATGTCAGATTAGCGAACTCTCTATACAGCTGACTGAGATGTCAATGTAAACTCAATATAAGGCGGACGATGATGTCAGTGTAGCGAAATCTATATACAGCTTATAAGCATCTCAGTGAAACGTAGTTTTTGCACAGACGACTATAATGTCAGTGTAGCGAAATCTACATACAATTGACTATGTTGTCAGCGTAGCGAAATCTGCATACAACTGACTATGAGGTCTGCGTAGCGCAGTTTTCACACATTTGACTATGATGTCATTGTACCTAATTCTTCATACAGCAGGCTTTTATGTCAGTGTTGAGCAGTCTTTACGCATATGATTATGATGTCTGTGCAGCGCACTCTATATACTGCGGACGATGATGTCAGTGTAGCGAACTCTATATACAGCTGACTGAGATGTCAATGTAGTGAACTCAATATTCAGCAGACGATGATGTCAGTGTAGCGAAATCTATATACAGCGGACGATTATGTCAGTTTAGCGCAATCTATAAACCGCGGACTATGATCGAAGCGATGCGAACTCTTATATAGCTCACTGAGATGTCAGTGTAGTAAAATCTCTGTACAGCTGACTATGTTGTCAGCGTAGAGAACTTCATATACAGCTGACTGAGATGTCAATGTAGCGAACTCTATATTCACCAGACGATGATGTCAGTGTAGCGAAATCTATATGCAGCGGACGATGATGTTAGTGTATCGAACTTTGTTTACAGCTGACTGAGATGTCAATGTAGAAAACTCTATATACAGCGGACGCTTATGTCGGTGTAGTGAACATTTTATACAGCGCACGATAATGTCAGTGTAGCGAACTCTATATACAGCGGACGACGATGATGTCAACGTAGTGTACTCTTTATACAGCGCACGATGATGTAAGTGCAGTGAACTCTATATACAGCGCACGATGATGTCAGTGTAGCGAACTCTATATACAGCTGAATAGCATGTCAGTGAAAATTAGTTTTTGCATAGACGGCTATAATGTCAGTGTAGCGAAATCTACATACAACTGACAATGACATCAGCGTAGCGAAATCTACAAACAACTGACTATGAGGTCTGCGTAGCGCAGTTTTTACACAGTTGACTATGATGGCATTGTACCTTATTCTTCATACAGCAGACTTTTATGTCAGTGTTGAGCAGGCTTTACAAATATGATTATGATATCTGTGTAGCGCACTCTATAAACTGCGAACGATGATGTTAGTGTAGCGAACTATCTATACAGCTGACTGAGATGTCAATGTAAACTCTATATACAGCGGAAGATGATGTCAGCGTGTGGCGAACTTCATATACAGCTGACTGAGATGTCAATGTAGCGAACTCTATGTACTGCGGACGATTATGTCAGTGTAGCGAAATCTATAAACCGCGGACTATGATGTAAGCGATGCGAACTCCATATACAGCTGACTATGTTGTCAGCGTAGCGAACGTCATATACAGCTGACTGAGATGTCAATGTAGTGAACTCTATATACAGCGGACGATGAGGTCAGCGTAGCGAAATTCATATCCAGCCGACTGAGATGTTAATGTAGAAAACTCTATATACAGCGGACAATAATGTTAGCTTAGCGAACTCTATATACAGCGGACTGAGATGTCAATGTAGCGAACTCTATATACAGCGGACGATGATATCAGTGTAGCGAACTCTATATACAGCGGACGATGATGGTAGTGTAGCGAACTCTATGTACAGCGGACGATGATGTCAGTGTAGCGAACTCTATATACAGCTGAATAGCATGTCAGTGAAAAGTAGTTTTTGCATTGCCGACTATAATGTCAGTGTAGCGAAATCTACATACAACTGACTATGACGTCAGCGTAGCGAAATCTACATACAACTGACTATGAGGTCTGCGTAGCGGAGTTTTTACACAGTTGACTATGATGGCATTGTACCTTATTCTTCATGCAGCAGACTTTTATGTCAGTGTTGAGCAGTCTTTACATATATGATTATGATGTCTGTGTAGTGAACTCTATATACTGCGGACGATGATGTCAGATTAGCGAACTCTCTATACAGCTGACTGAGATGTCAATGTAAACTCAATATAAGGCGGACGATGATGTCAGTGTAGCGAAATCTATATACAGCTTATAAGCATCTCAGTGAAACGTAGTTTTTGCACAGACGACTATAATGTCAGTGTAGCGAAATCTACATACAATTGACTATGTTGTCAGCGTAGCGAAATCTGCATACAACTGACTATGAGGTCTGCGTAGCGCAGTTTTCACACATTTGACTATGATGTCATTGTACCTAATTCTTCATACAGCAGGCTTTTATGTCAGTGTTGAGCAGTCTTTACGCATATGATTATGATGTCTGTGCAGCGCACTCTATATACTGCGGACGATGATGTCAGTGTAGCGAACTCTATATACAGCTGACTGAGATGTCAATGTAGTGAACTCAATATTCAGCAGACGATGATGTCAGTGTAGCGAAATCTATATACAGCGGACGATTATGTCAGTTTAGCGCAATCTATAAACCGCGGACTATGATCGAAGCGATGCGAACTCTTTATATAGCTCACTGAGATGTCAGTGTAGTAAAATCTCTGTACAGCTGACTATGTTGTCAGCGTAGAGAACTTCATATACAGCTGACTGAGATGTCAATGTAGCGAACTCTATATTCACCAGACGATGATGTCAGTGTAGCGAAATCTATATGCAGCGGACGATGATGTTAGTGTATCGAACTTTGTTTACAGCTGACTGAGATGTCAATGTAGAAAACTCTATATACAGCGGACGCTTATGTCGGTGTAGTGAACATTTTATACAGCGCACGATAATGTCAGTGTAGCGAACTCTATATACAGCGGACGATGATGTCAACGTAGTGTACTCTTTATACAGCGCACGATGATGTAAGTGCAGTGAACTCTATATACAGCGCACGATGATGTCAGTGTAGCGAACTCTATATACAGCTGAATAGCATGTCAGTGAAAATTAGTTTTTGCATAGACGGCTATAATGTCAGTGTAGCGAAATCTACATACAACTGACAATGACATCAGCGTAGCGAAATCTACAAACAACTGACTATGAGGTCTGCGTAGCGGAGTTTTTACACAGTTGACTATGATGGCATTGTACCTTATTCTTCATACAGCAGACTTTTATGTCAGTGTTGAGCAGGCTTTACAAATATGATTATGATATCTGTGTAGCGCACTCTATAAACTGCGAACGATGATGTTAGTGTAGCGAACTATCTATACAGCTGACTGAGATGTCAATGTAAACTCTATATACAGCGGAAGATGATGTCAGCGTGGCGAACTTCATATACAGCTGACTGAGATGTCAATGTAGCGAACTCTATGTACTGCGGACGATTATGTCAGTGTAGCGAAATCTATAAACCGCGGACTATGATGTAAGCGATGCGAAACTCCATATACAGCTGACTATGTTGTCAGCGTAGCGAACGTCATATACAGCTGACTGAGATGTCAATGTAGTGAACTCTATATACAGCGGACGATGAGGTCAGCGTAGCGAAATTCATATCCAGCCGACTGAGATGTTAATGTAGAAAACTCTATATACAGCGGACAATAATGTTAGCTTAGCGAACTCTATATACAGCGGACTGAGATGTCAATGTAGCGAACTCTATATACAGCGGACGATGATATCAGTGTAGCGAACTCTATATACAGCGGACGATGATGGTAGTGTAGCGAACTCTATGTACAGCGGACGATGATGTCAGTGTAGCGAACTCTATATACAGCTGAATAGCATGTCAGTGAAAAGTAGTTTTTGCATTGCCGACTATAATGTCAGTGTAGCGAAATCTACATACAACTGACTATGACGTCAGCGTAGCGAAATCTACATACAACTGACTATGAGGTCTGCGTAGCGGAGTTTTTACACAGTTGACTATGATGGCATTTTACCTTATTCTTCATGCAGCAGACTTTTATGTCAGTGTTGAGCAGTCTTTACATATATGATTATGATGTCTGTGTAGTGAACTCTATATACTGCGGACGATGATGTCAGATTAGCGAACTCTCTATACAGCTGACTGAGATGTCAATGTAAACTCAATATAAGGCGGACGATGATGTCAGTGTAGCGAAATCTATATACAGCTTATAAGCATCTCAGTGAAACGTAGTTTTTGCACAGACGACTATAATGTCAGTGTAGCGAAATCTACATACAATTGACTATGTTGTCAGCGTAGCGAAATCTGCATACAACTGACTATGAGGTCTGCGTAGCGCAGTTTTCACACATTTGACTATGATGTCATTGTACCTAATTCTTCATACAGCAGGCTTTTATGTCAGTGTTGAGCAGTCTTTACGCATATGATTATGATGTCTGTGCAGCGCACTCTATATACTGCGGACGATGATGTCAGTGTAGCGAACTCTATATACAGCTGACTGAGATGTCAATGTAGTGAACTCAATATTCAGCAGACGATGATGTCAGTGTAGCGAAATCTATATACAGCGGACGATTATGTCAGTTTAGCGCAATCTATAAACCGCGGACTATGATCGAAGCGATGCGAACTCCTTATATAGCTCACTGAGATGTCAGTGTAGTAAAATCTCTGTACAGCTGACTATGTTGTCAGCGTAGAGAACTTCATATACAGCTGACTGAGATGTCAATGTAGCGAACTCTATATTCAGCAGACGATGATGTCAGTGTAGCGAAATCTATATGCAGCGGACGATGATGTTAGTGTATCGAACTTTGTTTACAGCTGCCTGAGATGTCAATGTAGAAAACTCTATATACAGCGGACGCTTATGTCGGTGTAGTGAACATTTTATACAGCGCACGATAATGTCAGTGTAGCGAACTCTATATACAGCGGACGATGATGTCAACGTAGTGTACTCTTTATACAGCTGACCGAGATGTCCGCGTAGTGATCTCTATATACAGCACACGATGATGTCAGTGTGGTGAACTCTACATAAAGCGGACGATGATGTCAGTGTAGCGAACTTCACATACAGCTGACTGAAATATCAACGTAGGATACTCTATATACAGCGGACGATGATGTCAGTGTAGGGAACTCGATCAACAGCGGACGATGATGTTAGTGTAGCGAACTTTGTATACAGCTGACTGAGATGTCAATGTAAACTCTATATACAGCGGAAGATGATGTCAGCGTGGCGAACTTCATATACAGCTGACTGAGATGTCAATGTAGCGAACTCTATGTACTGCGGACGATTATGTCAGTGTAGCGAAATCTATAAACCGCGGACTATGATGTAAGCGATGCGAACTCCATATACAGCTGACTATGTTGTCAGCGTAGCGAACGTCATATCCAGCCGACTGAGATGTTAATGTAGAAAACTCTATATACAGCGGACAATAATGTTAGCTTAGCGAACTCTATATACAGCGGACTGAGATGTCAATGTAGCGAACTCTATATACAGCGGACGATGATATCAGTGTAGCGAACTCTATATACAGCGGACGATGATGGTAGTGTAGCGAACTCTATGTACAGCGGACGATGATGTCAGTGTAGCGAACTCTCTATACAGCTGAATAGCATGTCAGTGAAAAGTAGTTTTTGCATTGCCGAATATAATGTCAGTGTAGCGAAATCTACATACAACTGACTATGAGGTCTGAGTAGCTCAGTTTTTACACAGTTGACTATGATGTCATTGTACCTAATTCTTCATACAGCAGGCTTTTATGTCAGTGTTGAGCAGTCTTTACGCATATGATTATGATGTCTGTGCAGCGCACTCTATATACTGCGGACGATGATGTCAGTGTAGCGAACTCTATATACAGCTGACTGAGATGTCAATGTAGTGAACTCAATATTCAGCAGACGATGATGTCAGTGTAGCGAAATCTATATACAGCGGACGATTATGTCAGTTTAGCGCAATCTATAAACCGCGGACTATGATCGAAGCGATGCGAACTCTTTATATAGCTCACTGAGATGTCAGTGTAGTAAAATCTCTGTACAGCTGACTATGTTGTCAGCGTAGAGAACTTCATATACAGCTGACTGAGATGTCAATGTAGCGAACTCTATATTCACCAGACGATGATGTCAGTGTAGCGAAATCTATATGCAGCGGACGATGATGTTAGTGTATCGAACTTTGTTTACAGCTGACTGAGATGTCAATGTAGAAAACTCTATATACAGCGGACGCTTATGTCGGTGTAGTGAACATTTTATACAGCGCACGATAATGTCAGTGTAGCGAACTCTATATACAGCGGACGATGATGTCAACGTAGTGTACTCTTTATACAGCGCACGATGATGTAAGTGCAGTGAACTCTATATACAGCGCACGATGATGTCAGTGTAGCGAACTCTATATACAGCTGAATAGCATGTCAGTGTGAAATTAGTTTTTGCATAGACGGCTATAATGTCAGTGTAGCGAAATCTACATACAACTGACAATGACATCAGCGTAGCGAAATCTACAAACAACTGACTATGAGGTCTGCGTAGCGCAGTTTTTACACAGTTGACTATGATGGCATTGTACCTTATTCTTCATACAGCAGACTTTTATGTCAGTGTTGAGCAGGCTTTACAAATATGATTATGATATCTGTGTAGCGCACTCTATAAACTGCGAACGATGATGTTAGTGTAGCGAACTATCTATACAGCTGACTGAGATGTCAATGTAAACTCTATATACAGCGGAAGATGATGTCAGCGTGGCGAACTTCATATACAGCTGACTGAGATGTCAATGTAGCGAACTCTATGTACTGCGGACGATTATGTCAGTGTAGCGAAATCTATAAACCGCGGACTATGATGTAAGCGATGCGAACTCCATATACAGCTGACTATGTTGTCAGCGTAGCGAACGTCATATACAGCTGACTGAGATGTCAATGTAGTGAACTCTATATACAGCGGACGATGAGGTCAGCGTAGCGAAATTCATATCCAGCCGACTGAGATGTTAATGTAGAAAACTCTATATACAGCGGACAATAATGTTAGCTTAGCGAACTCTATATACAGCGGACTGAGATGTCAATGTAGCGAACTCTATATACAGCGGACGATGATATCAGTGTAGCGAACTCTATATACAGCGGACGATGATGGTAGTGTAGCGAACTCTATGTACAGCGGACGATGATGTCAGTGTAGCGAACTCTATATACAGCTGAATAGCATGTCAGTGAAAAGTAGTTTTTGCATTGCCGACTATAATGTCAGTGTAGCGAAATCTACATACAACTGACTATGACGTCAGCGTAGCGAAATCTACATACAACTGACTATGAGGTCTGCGTAGCGGAGTTTTTACACAGTTGACTATGATGGCATTGTACCTTATTCTTCATGCAGCAGACTTTTATGTCAGTGTTGAGCAGTCTTTACATATATGATTATGATGTCTGTGTAGTGAACTCTATATACTGCGGACGATGATGTCAGATTAGCGAACTCTCTATACAGCTGACTGAGATGTCAATGTAAACTCAATATAAGGCGGACGATGATGTCAGTGTAGCGAAATCTATATACAGCTTATAAGCATCTCAGTGAAACGTAGTTTTTGCACAGACGACTATAATGTCAGTGTAGCGAAATCTACATACAATTGACTATGTTGTCAGCGTAGCGAAATCTGCATACAACTGACTATGAGGTCTGCGTAGCGCAGTTTTCACACATTTGACTATGATGTCATTGTACCTAATTCTTCATACAGCAGGCTTTTATGTCAGTGTTGAGCAGTCTTTACGCATATGATTATGATGTCTGTGCAGCGCACTCTATATACTGCGGACGATGATGTCAGTGTAGCGAACTCTATATACAGCTGACTGAGATGTCAATGTAGTGAACTCAATATTCAGCAGACGATGATGTCAGTGTAGCGAAATCTATATACAGCGGACGATTATGTCAGTTTAGCGCAATCTATAAACCGCGGACTATGATCGAAGCGATGCGAACTCCTTATATAGCTCACTGAGATGTCAGTGTAGTAAAATCTCTGTACAGCTGACTATGTTGTCAGCGTAGAGAACTTCATATACAGCTGACTGAGATGTCAATGTAGCGAACTCTATATTCAGCAGACGATGATGTCAGTGTAGCGAAATCTATATGCAGCGGACGATGATGTTAGTGTATCGAACTTTGTTTACAGCTGCCTGAGATGTCAATGTAGAAAACTCTATATACAGCGGACGCTTATGTCGGTGTAGTGAACATTTTATACAGCGCACGATAATGTCAGTGTAGCGAACTCTATATACAGCGGACGATGATGTCAACGTAGTGTACTCTTTATACAGCTGACCGAGATGTCCGCGTAGTGATCTCTATATACAGCACACGATGATGTCAGTGTGGTGAACTCTACATAAAGCGGACGATGATGTCAGTGTAGCGAACTTCACATACAGCTGACTGAAATATCAACGTAGGATACTCTATATACAGCGGACGATGATGTCAGTGTAGGGAACTCGATCAACAGCGGACGATGATGTTAGTGTAGCGAACTTTGTATACAGCTGACTGAGATGTCAATGTAAACTCTATATACAGCGGAAGATGATGTCAGCGTGGCGAACTTCATATACAGCTGACTGAGATGTCAATGTAGCGAACTCTATGTACTGCGGACGATTATGTCAGTGTAGCGAAATCTATAAACCGCGGACTATGATGTAAGCGATGCGAACTCCATATACAGCTGACTATGTTGTCAGCGTAGCGAACGTCATATCCAGCCGACTGAGATGTTAATGTAGAAAACTCTATATACAGCGGACAATAAATGTTAGCTTAGCGAACTCTATATACAGCGGACTGAGATGTCAATGTAGCGAACTCTATATACAGCGGACGATGATATCAGTGTAGCGAACTCTATATACAGCGGACGATGATGGTAGTGTAGCGAACTCTATGTACAGCGGACGATGATGTCAGTGTAGCGAACTCTCTATACAGCTGAATAGCATGTCAGTGAAAAGTAGTTTTTGCATTGCCGAATATAATGTCAGTGTAGCGAAATCTACATACAACTGACTATGACGTCAGCGTAGCGAAATCTACTACAACTGACTATGAGGTCTGCGTAGCGGAGTTTTTACACAGTTGACTATGATGGCATTTTACCTTATTCTTCATACAGCAGACTTTTATGTCAGTGTTGAGCAGTCTTTACATATATGATTATGATGTCTGTGTAGTGAACTCTATATACTACGGTCGATGATGTCAGATTAGCGAACTCTCTATACAGCTGACTGAGATGTCAATGTAAACTCAATATAAAGCGGACGATGATGTCAGTGTAGCGAACTTCATATACGGCTGACAGAGATGTCAATATAGTGATCTCTATATACAGGGGACGATGATGTCGACGTAGCGAACTTCATATACAGCTGACTGAGATGTCAATGTAGCGAATTCAATATTCAGCGGGAGATGATGTCAGTGTAGCGAAATCTATAAACATCGGACGATGTTGTTAGTGTATCAAACTTTATATACAGCTGACTGAGATGTCAATGAAGTGAACTCTATATACAGCGGACAATGATGTCAACGTAGTGTACTCTATATACAGCTGACTGAGATGCTGCGTAGTGAACTCTATATACAGCGCATGATGATGTCAGATTAGCGAACTCTCTATACAGCTGACTGAGATGTCAATGTAAACTCTATATTCAGCGGACGATGATGTCAGCGTAGCGAGCTTCATATACAGCTGACAGAGATGTCAATGTAGTGAATTCTATATACAGCGGACGCTGATGTCAGTGTAGTGAACATTTTATACAGCGCACGATGATGTCAGTGGAGCGAACTCTATATACAGCACACGATGATGTCAGTGTGGTGAACTCTACATAAAGCGGACGATGATGTCAGTGTAGCGAACTATATATACAGCTGACTGAAATATCAACATAGGGTACTCTATATACAGCGGACGATGATGTCAGTGTAGGGAACTCGATCAACAGCGGACGATGATGTTAGTGTAGCGAACTATATATACAGCTGACTGAAATATCAACGTAGGGTACTATATATACATCGGACGATGATGTCAGTGTAGCGAACTCGATCAACAGCGGACGATGAGGTTACTGTAGCGAACTTTATATAGAGCTGACTGAGATGTCAATGTAGTGAACTCTATATACAGCGCACGATGATGTCAGTGTAGTGAACTCTATATACAGCGCTCGATGATATCAGTGCAGCGAACTCTATATACAGCTGATAAGCATCTCAGTGAAACGTAGTTTTAGCACAGACGACTATAATGTCAGTGTAGCGAAATCTACATACAACTGACTATGTTGTCAGCGTAGCGAAATCTGCATACACTGACTATGAGGTCTGCGTAGCGCAGTTTTTTTACACATTTGACTATGATGTCATTGTACCTAATTCTTCATACAGCAGGCTTTTATGTCAGTGTTGAGCAGTCTTTACGCATATGATTATGATGTCTGTGCAGCGCACTCTATATACTGCGGACGATGATGTTAGTGTAGCGAACACTATAAAGCTGACTGAGATGTCAATGTAGTGAACTCTATATTCAGCAGACGATGATGTCAGTGTAGCGAAATCTATATGCAGCGGAGGATGATGTTAGTGTATCGAACTTTGTTTACAGCTGACTGAGATGTCAATGTAGAAAACTCTATATACAGCGGACGCTTATGTCGGTGTAGTGAACATTTTATACAGCGCACGATAATGTCAGTGTAGCGAACTCTATATACAGCGGACGATGATGTCAACGTAGTGTACTCTTTATACAGCTGACCGAGATATCCGCGTAGTGAACTCTATATACAGCACACGATGATGTCAGTGTGGTGAACTCTACATAAAAGCGGACGATGATGTCAGTGTAGCGAACTTTACATAAAGCTGACTGAAATATCAACGTAGGGTTCTCTATATACAGCGGACGATGATGTCAGTGTAGGGAACTCGATCAACAGCGGACGATGATGTTAGTGTAGCGAACTTTGTATACAGCTGACTGAGATGTCATGTAGTGAACTCTATATACAGCGCACGATGTTGTCAGTGTAATAAACTCTATATACAGCGCACGATGATGTCAGCGTAGCTAACTTCATATATAGCTGACTGAGATGTCAATGTAGTGAACTCTAAATACAGCGCACGATGATGTAAGTGTAGTGAACTCTATATACAGCGCACGATGATGTCAGTGTAGCGAACTCTATATACAGCTGAATAGCATGTCAGTGAAAAGTAGTTTTTGCATAGACGGCTATAATGTCAGTGTAGCGAAATCTACATACAACTGACTATGACATCAGCGTAGAGAAATCTACATACAACTGACTATGATGTCAGCGTAGCGGAGTTTTTACACAGTTGATATGATGGCATTTTACCTTATTCTTCATACAGCAGACTTTTATCAGTGTTGACCAGTCTTTACATATATGATTATGATGTCTGTGTAGTGAACTCTATATATACTGCGGACGATGATGTCAGATTAGCGAACTCTCTATACAGCTGACTGAGATGTCAATGTAAACTCAATATAAAGCGGACGATGATGTCAGTGTAGCGAACTTCATATACGGCTGACAAAGATGTCAATGGTGATCTCTATATACAGGGGACGATGATGTCGACGTAGCGAACTTCATATACAGCTGACTGAGATGTCAATGTAGAGAATTCAATATTCAGCGGGAGATGATGTCAACGTAGTGTACTCTATATACAGCTGACTGAGATGCTGCGTAGTGAACTCTATATACAGCGCATGATGATGTCAGATTAGCGAACTCTCTATACAGCTGACTGAGATGTCAATGTAAACTCTATATTCAGCGGACGATGATGTCAGCGTAGCGAGCTTCATATACAGCTGACAGAGATGTCAATGTAGTGAATTCTATATACAGCGGACGCTGATGTCAGTGTAGTGAACATTTTATACAGCGCACGATGATGTCAGTGGAGCGAACTCTATATACAGCACACGATGATGTCGGTGTGGTGAACTCTACATAAAGCGGACGATGATGTCAGTGTAGCGAACTATATATACAGCTTACTGAAATATCAACATAGGGTACTCTATATACAGCGGACGATGATGTCAGTGTAGGGAACTCGATCAACAGCGGACGATGATGTTAGTGTAGCGAACTATATATACAGCTGACTGAAATATCAACGTAGGGTACTCTATATACATCGGACGATGATGTCAGTGTAGCGAACTCGATCAACAGAGGACGATGATGTTACTGTAGCGAACTTTATATAGAGCTGGCTGAGATGTCAATGTAGTGAACTCTATATACAGCGCACGATGATGTCAGATTAGCGAACTCTCTATACAGCTGACTGAGATGTCAATGTAAACTCTACATACAGCGGACGATGATGTCAGCGTAGCGAACTTCAAATACAGCTGACTGAGATGTCAATATAGTGATATCTATATACAGGGGACAATGATGTCGGCGTAGCGAACTTCATATACAGCTGACTGAGATGTCAATGTAGCGAACTCTATGTACTGCGGACGATGATTTTAGTGTAGCGAACTCTATATACAGCGCTCGATGATGTCAGTGTAGGGTACGCTATATACAGCTGAATAGCATGTCAGTGGAACGAAATTTTTGCATAGACGACTATAATGTCAGTGGAGCGAAATCTTCATACAACTGACTATGATGTCAGCGTAGCGAAATCTGCATACAACTGACTATGAGGTCTGCGTAGCGGCGTTTTTACACAGTTGACTATGATATCATTGTGCCTTATTCTTCATACAGCAGACTTTTATGTCAGTGTGAGCAGTCTTTATACATATGATTATGTCTGTGTAGCGCACTCTATATACTGCGGACGATGATGTTAGTGTAGCGAACTCTATACACAACTGACTGAGATGTCAATGTAGTGAACTCTATATTCAGCAGACGATGATGTCAGTGTAGCGAAATCTATATGCAGCGGACGATGATGTTAGTGTATCGAACTTTGTTTACAGCTGACTGAGATGTCAATGTAGAAAACTCTATATACAGCGGACGCTTATGTCGGTGTAGTGAACATTTTATACAGCGCACGATAATGTCAGTGTAGCGAACTCTATATACAGCGGACGATGATGTCAACGTAGTGTACTCTTTATACAGATGACCGAGATGTCCGCGTAGTGAACTCTATATACAGCACACGATGATGTCAGCGTGTGGTGAACTCTACATAAAGCGGTCGATGATGTCAGTGTAGCGAACTTTACATACAGCTGACTGAAATATCAACGTAGGGTACTTATACATACGATGATGTCAGTGTAGGGACTCGATCAACAGCGGACGATGATGTTAGTGTCGAATTTGTATACAGCTGACTGAGATGTCAATGTAGTATCTATATACAGCGCACGGTTGTCAGTGTAGTAAATATATGCGCACGATGATGTAGCGAACTAACTTCATATACAGCTGACTGAGATGTCAATGTAGCGAACTCTAAATACTGCGGACGATGATTTTAGTGTAGCGAACTCTATATACAGCGCACGATGATGTCAGTGTAGCGAACTCTATATACAGCTGAATAGCATGTCAGTGAAAAGTAGTTTTTTGCATAGACGGCTATAATGCCAGTGTAGCGAAATCTACATACAACTGACTATGACATCAGCGTAGCGAAATCTACAAACAACTGACTATGAGGTCTGCGTAGCGCAGTTTTTACACAGTTGACTATGATGACATTGTACCTAATTCTTCATACAGCAGACTTTTATGTCAGTGTTGAGCAGGCTTTACAAATATGATTATGATGTCTGTGTAGCGCACTCTATAAACTTCGAACGATGATGTTAGTGTAGCGAACTCAATATACAGCTGACTGAGATATCAATGTAGTGAACTCTATATACAGCGGACGATGATGTCAGATTAGCGAACTCTCTATACAGCTGACTGAGATGTCAATGTAAACTCTACATACAGCGGACGATGATGTCAGCGTAGCGAACTTCAAATACAGCTGACTGAGATGTCAATATAGTGATATCTATATACAGGGGACGATGATGTCGGCGTAGCGAACTTCATATACAGCTGACTGAGATGTCAATGTAGCGAACTCTATGTACTGCGGACGATGATTTTAGTGTAGCGAACTCTATATACAGCGCTCGATGATGTCAGTGTAGGGTACGCTATATACAGCTGAATAGCATGTCAGTGGAACGAAATTTTTGCATAGACGACTATAATGTCAGTGGAGCGAAATCTTCATACAACTGACTATGATGTCAGCGTAGCGAAATCTGCATACAACTGACTATGAGGTCTGCGTAGCGGCGTTTTACACAGTTGACTATGATCATCATTGTGCCTTATTCTTCATACAGCAGACTTTTATGTCAGTGTGAGCAGTCTTTATACATATGATTATGTCTGTGTAGCGCACTCTATATACTGCGGACGATGATGTTAGTGTAGCGAACTCTATACACAACTGACTGAGATGTCAATGTAGTGAACTCTATATTCAGCAGACGATGATGTCAGTGTAGCGAAATCTATATACAGCGGACGATTATGTCAGTTTAGCGCAATCTATAAACCGCGGACTATGATCGAAGCGATGCGAACTCTTTATATAGCTCACTGAGATGTCAGTGTAGTAAAATCTCTGTACAGCTGACTATGTTGTCAGCGTAGAGAACTTCATATACAGCTGACTGAGATATCAACATAGTGATCTCATTATACAGGGGACGATGATGTCGGCGTAGCGAACTTCATATACAGCTGACTGAGATGTCAATGTAGTGAACTCTATATTCAGCAGACGATGATGTCAGTGTAGCGAAATCTATATGCAGCGGACGATGATGTTAGTGTATCGAACTTTGTGTTTACAGCTGACTGAGATGTCAATGTAGAAAACTCTATATACAGCGGACGCTTATGTCGGTGTAGTGAACATTTTATACAGCGCACGATAATGTCAGTGTAGCGAACTCTATATACAGCGGACGATGATGTCAACGTAGTGTACTCTTTATACAGATGACCGAGATGTCCGCGTAGTGAACTCTATATACAGCACACGATGATGTCAGTGTGGTGAACTCTACATAAAGCGGTCTGATGATGTCAGTGTAGCGAACTTTACATACAGCTGACTGAATATATCAACGTAGGGTACTCTATATACAGCGGACGATGATGTCAGTGTAGGGAACTCGATCAACAGCGGACGATGATGTTAGTGTAGCGAACTTTTGTATACAGCTGACTGAGATGTCAATGTAGTGAACTCTATATACAGCGCACGATGTTGTCAGTGTAGTAAACTCTATATACAGCGCACGATGATGTCAGCGTAGCTAACTTCATATATAGCTGACTGAGATGTCAATGTAGTGAACTCTAAATACAGCGCACGATGATGTAAGTGTAGTGAATCTATATACAGCGCACGATGATGTCAGTGTAGCGAACTCTATATACAGCTGAATAGCATGTCAGAGAAAAGTAGTTTTTTGCATAGACGGCTATAATGCCAGTGTAGCGAAATCTACATACAACTGACTATGACATCAGCGTAGCGAAATCTGCATACAACTGACTATGAGGTCTGCGTAGCGGCGTTTTTTACACAGTTGACTATGATATCATTGTGCCTTATTCTTCATACAGCAGACTTTATGTCAGTGTGAGCAGTCTTTATACATATGATTATGTCTGTGTAGCGCACTCTATATACTGCGGACGATGATGTTAGTGTAGCGAACTCTATACACAACTGACTGAGATGTCAATGTAGTGAACTCTATATTCAGCAGACGATGATGTCAGTGTAGCGAAATCTATATACAGCGGACGATTATGTCAGTTTAGCGCAATCTATAAACCGCGGACTATGATCGAAGCGATGCGAACTCTTTATATAGCTCACTGAGATGTCAGTGTAGTAAAATCTCTGTACAGCTGACTATGTTGTCAGCGTAGAGAACTTCATATACAGCTGACTGAGATATCAACATAGTGATCTCATTATACAGGGGACGATGATGTCGGCGTAGCGAACTTCATATACAGCTGACTGAGATGTCAATGTAGTGAACTCTATATTCAGCAGACGATGATGTCAGTGTAGCGAAATCTATATGCAGCGGACGATGATGTTAGTGTATCGAACTTTGTTTACAGCTGACTGAGATGTCAATGTAGAAAACTCTATATACAGCGGACGCTTATGTCGGTGTAGTGAAGTAGGGTAAATCTATATTTCACGGACATGGGGGTCGTGTAGGGAATCGATTTAACAGCGGACGATGATGTTTTTAAAAAATTGGGGGGGAGCGAATTTTTTATACAGGGTGACTGAGGAAAGGGCAATTGTAAAATCTATATAAGCG
>JAXDRA010000760.1:0-19781 GCA_034190875.2 Urechis unicinctus
ATCATAAGAAATAAAGTTAAGTCCCTCATGAATAATTACACAACATTTATTTCTTGCCAACCTGATTAGGGTTGAATCCTCAATACACATGTCACATGGATCAATCTCGTGTTATTAGTACGGAGATAAAAAACTAATACTCTCTCATTTGAGTCTGTTGACAAACATGTCACCAGATGTTCAATTAGTCTACGTTCAGTCTTCACAACATGAGCTGGAAATTACTAAAATGGCCACCCGTCCTGACCTGTCCGATGACGGGTGGCCATTTTAGATGTTAACAAAAAAGATGCCATGTTAGGCGAACCCTAGTTTGGTTACATACTTGGATGGTGATAAGAACCCCAGTCAGTGTCACGATTAGTTGTTGATAAGAACCCTAGGTCAGTGACATACTGGGATGGTGATAAGAACCCCAGGTCAGTGTCACGATGAGTTGGTGATAAGTACCCCAGGTCAGTGACATACTGGGCTGGTGATAAGAACCCCAGGTCAGTGTCACGATGGACTGGTAATAAAGAGAATCCCAGGTCTGTGTCATGCTGGGCTGGTGATGAAGAGTTGATATGAATTGCAGATAAATACAGAGCAGATTAAGTGTACATCAATTTGACACTGTACACAGGTGCATACATCATAACTGCAGGACCATCAATTAGGACCAGGTGGAGCTTAACAGTCATTCCTGGGTAAACAGAACCTCTGATAAAAATCTTCTACTTAAACCGACTGATGACCCAAACTCACACACAACCAATACAGATAATACTCATTGTTTCGGTCATTTTTGTCATTCTGATGGTTTTATGACAATTAGACATAACATGTCTTTTTTAAGCCCCAGTGATTGATATATCTCAACAGGATATAATAAAAAGAGAAGCCAAAACATTTGTAAACAGTAGTGAAACCAAAACATTAATGAAGCCACAACATTGATGAAGCCACAGCATTGACGAAGCCACAACACTGGTGAAGCCACAAATTGGTGAAGTCACAATATTAGTGAAGTCACAACACTGTTGCAGCCACAACATTGGTAAAGCCAAAATATTGATGAAGCCACAACAGTGGTGAAGCCACAATATTGGTGAAGCCACAACATGGTGAAGCCACAGTTTTTGATGAAGCCACAGTATTGGTGAAGCCACAATAATGGTAAAGCCACAACACTTGTGAAGCCACAACATTGGTGAATGCCACAGTGTTTGTGAAGCCACAATATTGGTGAAGTCACAATATTGATGAAGCCACAATATCATTGAATCCACAACACTGGTGAAGCCGCAACAATGTTGAAGGCACAACAATGGTGAAGCCACAGCACATGTTGAAGCCACAATATTGATGAAGCCACAGTATTGGTGAAGCTACAACATAGGTGAAAACACAACACTGGTGAAGCCACTCATCGTTGATACCACAGTATTGGTGAAGCCCAAAATTGGTAAAGCCAAAATATTGATGAAGCCCACAACATTGGTGTAGCCACAGTATTGGTGAAGCTACAGTATTGGTGAAACCGCAACATTGGTGAAGCCACAGTATTGGTGAAGCCACAGTATTGGTGAAGCCACAAAAAATTGGTGAAGCTACAGTATTGGTGAAGCCAGAATATTGGTGAAGTCATAATATTGATGAAGCCACAATATCATTGAATCCACACAACACTGGTGAAGCCGCAACAATAGTTGAAGGCACAACACTGGTGAAGCCACAGCAATGTGAAGCCAAAATATTGATGAAGCCACAGTATTGGTGAAGCTACAACATAGGTGAAAACACAACACTGGTGAAGCCACTTCATCGTTGATACCACAGTATTGGTGAAGCCCAAAAATTGGTAAAGCCAAAATATTGATGAAGCCACAACATTGGTGTAGCCACAGTATTGGTGATTGAAGCTACAGTATTGGTGAAACCGCAACATTGGTGAAGCCACAGTATTGGTGAAGCCACAGTCTTGGTGAAGCCACAATATTGGTGAAGTCATAATATTGATGAAGCCACAATTAAATTCAATCCAAGCACTGGTGAAGCCACAAACAATGGTGAAGCCACAACACTGGTGAACCACAATATTGTGAAGCCATGAGTATGTTGCCACAAATCCAAAATATTGATGAAGCAACAGTATTAATGAAAGCCATAGTATTGGTGAAGCCACAACATTGGTGAAACCACAACAATGTAGAAGCCAAAATATTGATGAAGCCACAGTATTAGTGAAGCTACAACATTGGTGAAAGCACAACACTGGTGAAGCCACAAAATGGGTGAAGCCACAATCTTGGTGATGCCAAAATATTGGTAAAGCCGGCACAAGCGAAGGGGAAAAACACTGGTGAAGCCACAACATGGTGAAGCCAACAACAAATGATGAAGCCAAATATTGATGAAGCCACAGTATTGGTGAAGCTACGACAATAGTGGTGAAAAACACAACACTGGTGAAGCCACTTCATTGTTGATACCACAGTATTGGCGAAGCCCCAAAAAATGGTAAAGCCACAACACTGTTGATCACCGCCCGGCCGCAACATTGGTGATGTGAAGCCAAAATATTGATGAAGAAAGCCAACACCAACACTGGGGGAAGTCACAACATTTGGTGGGAAGCCAAAAATTGGGTGTAGCCACGTATTGGTGAAGCCACAGTATTGTGTGAAACCACAACACTGGTGATGAAGATGACCCCACCAGTATTGTGAACCCACAACATTGGTGAAGCCGCACAATTGGGTGAAACCACAATATTGTGGAGCCGCAATATTATTGAAGCCACAGTATTGGTGAAGAAGCCACAATATGGTGGAGCCAACAAAACTGGTGAAGCCACAATATGATGAAGTTGTGAATTTACTATTAACATGCATGCAGAATAATTATTATGGTGGTTTAGCACATGGACCTTAATGTTGCAAATGTAACTCATCATGTAGAATAGTGAGGAGGTCATGTTGCTTCATCTACATTGCTGTCAGTAATGTAGATGAAAGCCACATGACCTCATCACTATTCTTATGTTAAACTATACATTTATTTCTCAAATCACCAAATGTCTTTCACTAAGTAAGAGCCTAGTGGTCCTAAAGCAAAACACTGCTCCCTTTGATATGAGGAGGTATCATGCAGAGATAGATGAGCATAATTTGTGATGTTTGGACAGCTGATACTGTTGCCCCATCTTGAACAAAATAAAATTTCCTAAATAGGGAAGATTTTCAGATTAACCTACACAGAGGATATGTATCTCCAATATGATTAAATTGAGATACTGGGTCCATAATATTAAAACCCAGAACAGGAGGTAAAGCAGTTAATCACTACCAGATCGCTAAAAGCTGCTGAGCAAAAAATGTCATCACAAGCACCTAGACAAATCTCACAGCCTAACAATAACTACAGAATGCCGATGGCTAGTAAACTCTGCTGCTTTTGACACTTACAAGTTATGACAGCATTTAATCATAGCGTTTTATAGTATAACATTGTATTCAATGCACACCAGGGCTGAACAATATCCCCAAACCCCACTTGTCAAGCAACAACAGTCCATCGCCAAGTAGTTATGCAAAAGTTTAAGCATTTGAGCCTAATAATTTAAAATTTTTAAGAAATGATTCACCCAAACAACCATAAGCTAATAATAACTTAGCTACATTTTTTTCCATGACACAGCAAATTCAATTTGCTTTTATCTAGCAAGTCAGGGATCAAAAGCCATAAAGCTATGAGTTAAAGTTTGCAAGATTTGGTCAATGTAAAGTTTCTAGCTTGCATTATAAGAAAAGTGCCATCAAGAATTATTCCCCATTGAGATAATTACTCAGGAACAAAAGGTATTGCAGTGCTGATATTTACTTTGTAAGTGATCATCAATATAAGAGTGATTCATGTTTAATTTGAAACAGGTATTCCCTATTTGGTTAACATAGCTAATGAGATATTTTATAATAATAAGGTCACAAAGGGCCTATAGTTTGTTTGTAAGTGACAATCATATAAGAGTGCCTTGCATTATCAAAAAAAATGTTACACCAAAAGTTTACAAGCAGACAGATGGACAGGGCAAAACTGTGCTGAGGAGCATAACTATTAATGGTTTTCTGCCTAATGGTCCCATAAATTATACCTTATAAGTGGCAAGCAACAGGTCCAGGATGGGCAACACAAAAAGTGACCTCCCAAGCCATGCCTAACCAGGCAGTTTGATACATCTTGGGAACTGCACTGTCTAGAAAAAAAGACTTTCTAAAAAGGCCTCATGTGTGATTTGGGGCTTCAGATATGCTTAATAACCCTTCAACACTAGACCAGATGCACAGTGCTCAAGACTAACTGACAGATGACCATGTCATTTATAGCTTATACATGATATATTCAAATGATGTGATTGTACTATTGAACAAATGTTTGGATTACACACATTGAACATTTGACAACAATTTTTATTACCGATATTGGTGTGGCAGACACCCAGACAAAAGAGGCTCTTGACTTCAAAAACCTACTTAGGGTCTGATTATTTCCCTAGCCGCTAATGAAATTTGCGGCTGTAAACTCAAACCAGCACAGTTGTTTTGGATAGCTATTTCTGAGATCTAAGGATCACTCTGCTGACTAATTGATAACAAAAGTGTGACTCTGTCCAAGCTGAACTATCATATAACACATAATCAAACTTATAGGGATGTAATAAAGAACTCATGTTTTAGTGTATTACAATGATACATCATACTAACAGATCACGCTATTTCCATGTTAAGGGTAACAGTACTGATGCAGTAGTAAATAATTCAAGGATGTGGGAAAGCAAAAATATCAATCTTCAACCTTTTGAAAAATAAATCACATTTGAAAGGAGTAAACCCCACCCCACTAACACAGAGCCACCAGCGCATGTCCGCTGTCACGATCAGGCAATGTTTACATCTGACAGATGGGGCGAAAGCCGTTCGCTAAAATGGCCAATAGTCAATACGGTTAAATGAACGTTAGGAAATACATTTAAAAAACAAATCAATGGTAATCGGTAGATCTGTCCAACCAAGCTGCAGGCATCTAGTCTATTAACGTGGTATTGGGTATTATTTGCCGTTGGAAAAGTGTAAGTGATCGGTAAGAGTGAGTCTGAACGTGCACGGTAGAGCTGCGGAAAGCAGCCCCGGTGAAGCTCGCTAACCACTGTAAACTACGGGTATTTCATAATTTGTCGTACATGAATTTCTTTCCGCAGCAATAACGGTCATTGTCACATTAATGATATTCAATATTTAAAACGTTGGCATCATACTGACCAGATTAGAATCAAATGTAAAGAGGAGCGTGTAAAATGGTCAATGGCTGACCGATAAACTTTGTTTATACTCGCTCCTTGACCCGGAAATTCCATGCGGTATGGAAAGCTTGAATTGTGTTACAATCCCAAAATATACCTTCAGCTTGAGCCCGCGGATGCGTTCGTGGGGACAGTTTGATTTTAAGAGATGAGCAAAAAACTGATAACATATAACGATCTGGCTAATCATTCCTTTGTTAAAAACAGTCCGTTGATACGATATGATTTCATTTATTACACATCATAGAATCGAGAGAAACCAGTGAGATTCAGCGAGATTCACCAAACGTTTTGAATGCTTGATCTGCGTCTCGAGTTCCAAGCTTAAGTGCTTCATTTGTCTTATTTATCTAAAATAAAACGCTATCAAACTGATATATATTGAGAACAAAACACCAAAAATGAGTTGACAAAGACTTACAACCCCGGATTTCCCAGTAAAAATCGCCATTTTTTTTATATCCGTCCGTAAAGATATTTGAGCTTGTGCCGCCCGTTACTCGTTAAATTGCTGATGTATATATACTTTCAAAATTTGTATGTTCTTCATTTGAAGATATAATTTAAAACAAACAATTGTTCTTTGACGTTAAAAGTCACACAAATCATGAACCTAAGTTTGAAGCAAATATACATCGAACAAAGCCATATAATGACCGATTTTTCAACCTGGCCAAAATGGTCGCTTAGGCCAAAATGTAAATTCATGTGAAGGTATTTAACACAAATTCAAGTGGATAATTTGCCCGAATGATGCGAATCCAACCTTAGGCGAGTAGTTGTTAAAACTAACGTTACACTTTGGCGGGGAAGCGCAGTTGTGCAAGGCTAGGAGATGACGCTGACTATTTTGGCCCAATGATCATCGACCAAAATGTAAGTATGCGCCAAAATGGTCGGTGAATTGTAGTCACCTTTACTACATCGCATACCTGTCCTCTAACTGTAAGGTTGACGACTGCATTAGCGGCATCGAATGGTCAATATTGCTGCCCTTTCGCATGCATCACACTGCTGCTATATAACTATTGGGTACTTGGTTATTACATGTACGAACGTGTGAAATCTGGAGTAGACTTTGTCATAATTCCTGTACCTTACATGCTTGATAATATAACAGCATTCCATTATATACCGAGCCGTGCGCCGGAACCGTGGCACTCCCGTCCCCGCACTTACAGCTAGCTCAATACCGCGTATTATTCCGGGATAGATGTTGTTTTTGTGTTAGGTTATAGATGTACTTTTGGTATGAGTAAGTAACCCTGATGCCATTCCGCATAAACAAAGGACCGAGTTCATTCGTGAAAATACAGCAACAGGCGATATGCACTACAATTGGAAGATTGAGTATCATCGGGTCTGTAACAAATTTTACTCTCGTCACTGCTAATATTTGGCGTATGTTCTGAAAGTAGTGACCATTCAAATCACCGATGTTTCTAAGAAGACACAGAATCCTGCTACGATCGGTATATAAAAAGCCTGCATTAATTGCCCGGCGTTATATCGACGCTGCTGTGGTTGCTATGCCCCACCTGGTATATAACCGCTCATATCCTAGAACACGCAGTGTTATGTCCATATTTCAGTCACTGTTTTCATTCACGTGTGTGTTCAACAAAAACAATCGAGATAAGTTGCATCAAATCAAATTGTCCACATGTTTGCTGGCTTACAAAAACATATGCTGTCGGAAACCTTTCATGATTTTGATTCACTGTCGCAAAAATAGACACCATTTCATAAATAGGCACAATTGTACGTTGGATAGAACGCAGCGTAACGATTATTCACAGTGTTTGTGTTATAAAGATAATACTTCAAAGTTGGTCTCAGATAAATGAATAGGACTACGTCAGTACAAAAGCCAGCCTGTGGTTGTGAAACTAGCTACAAAACCAGATTAATACAAAGGCACCATATACTGTTCCAAAATTCATTATAATGATGATACCGCCAACCCTCCGCAACCCCCCCCCCACCCTCTTCCTAAGTATGACTAAGGTCTAAGTTTTCCACTGTTGTGTGAAGCGATTATTAATGTAATATTCATATTACCTATACCACATTACCTCTTATAAATTGTATGCTAGCAATATTATTGCAGCAATGGACGGAAGGAATATTCGTGCGACGTAAACGTGCATGATACAGCAGAATCCTCGGTGCTTATTATAGGTTGTGATTATGATTAATAGAATACGACTAGGAAACATTGGTGATGCTGAGAATTCCATGACGACTTTGTCATAATTCCTGGACATTACTTGCTTGATAATATACAGCATTCCATTATATACTGAGCCATGCGCCGGAACCGTGGCACTCCCGTCCCCGCACTTACAGCTGGCTCAATACAGCGTTATTATTTCGGGTAGATGTGTTTGTGTTAGGTTATGATGTACTTTTGGTATGAGTATGTAAGCAGACATACTGCATATAAGGATGTAACAGTACACCAGTAAGTACAAGGCAATAACCCATAAAAGTTATATCCATTTACCGATTAAATAGATTTCATATTCCAGATGAATAGAATAACTGCAACATATGATCATATTACAGCCTCAAATGTATCAACAATTATAAGAGAAGTAATTCTGCAATGTAAATATAATCTCGTCTGCATCAATATGGTTATGCGCAATCTCTCTAAAAATGACATTTATGTGTGGTTGTGTGCTTGCGAATTATTAGTTGTCCGAATTCACGGTAGGTGACATCCATTTGATGCTAACTAGTAGCGATAAGCAGTTATAAACACTACCAGATACAGACTATCGCACAATTCTACGAAGCCAAAAAGGAAGGGACCGGGGACATGTGCAATTAGCTCCACTGCGTTTATGATGAACGGTTCCATGAATATGGATAATAGCTTCACAATAAACACCCGACTTCTATCAAAATGCTGTAGCTAAGGAAGAAACCCAAGGGAGACTGGCTGTGCGCAGTCCAAGCATTTAACCCATCACAAACAGTTAATATTAGTATTTGGTATATCTTTATTTCGCATTTGACGTCGCTGTTTGTATTAGCCGAATTTAGAACTCATCGCATTGACACATCAAAACTTGGAAACTTGGGCATAGTCATGGATGTGACATATATTCTCCGTAGTATTCAACGGTGTTATTTCAGATATCAACATGTATTCATAAAAAGCAAATGGTGACCAATGTAATTCAGCATTTGTGTATTGAACGAACAGCAATTGTCATTTGCTTTTCTATCTAATGTTAAATACAATCATCCATTAGGTAGATACCACTGGATCTTCTATTTGCTTGCTAAAGCAGCCTTCACAAGACAATCTACGTGATAAGAACAGCTTCATTGATAAGAAATAGGCGTTGATAATTAGCCTAATATGAGTGATGCTCCAGCATCCAATGATGCGACGCATTCGACAAACATGAGGGTTGTTTTGTGTTACTTGATGCAAGCTCCACGTTCCTGCCCTGTCATAATATGATATCATTCAATATAGCGTTTAGAATTGTACTAGTTAGCAAGTCAGCTGTATCACTTATGTGCAAGCGTGGCCAATAGATATTGCTGTGTACAAAGCAGTAGTTAATATGTACGGAATAATGTGAGTAGTATTATTGACTCCGGGTGGCTTTTTTGGTAATTCATAACAATAGTTGTTCGTTGCGAGTTCGGCGGGACGATTTTTTATAATACTATGTGTTGATGTTATTTATAAAGCAAAGAAAGGAGATGATGGGATATTAATCGGGTAGCTGTCAATTTGTTAAGGCCAAACTGTTAGATAAAATAATCCTTTTCGGCACACTTCCAAACTGACGTAGTTTCAGGCTACGTCTAAGACGGATTGAGCACGAGTGAGGGAGGGTGCTCTCTGCATGCCATTCAAAACTAGGTTGGATTATGCAGAATTTGGGTCAAGTTACTAGATATTATCGGGTCGAAAAAGTTCAAGTACCGTAAATATTGTTGTCAATCGAGGCGTGGTATCAGAGAGGTTCAGGAATTTCCATCAAACATAAATACTTCACATAACATGAACATTTGCTGTGTGTCCAGGGGTCCTTAAACTCGTTGAGCCGGACTAAAGTCATACCAATTATCCGTGCGAGATGCCGAACGTCATTTAATCATATATAAATGTCTGTCGCTGACACTGAGTCACTTGCCAGGTGTACCACTGGCCTAGCGATGGCTGCTACAGGGCCATCCGCCCCGATATCACGTCACAAGAAGTTGCTACCGAGCGACAGGTCATACAATACACAATACGTGCCGCATTCGACAAACAGTTCTTGTTTTGCATACATGACCAATGACTCGCTGTCATGTGTGTCATAATAACATACTACTCCATTTTGCTCTGAAACTTGCAGTATTTGACACTCAATGTATCACTAATGTCCAGCGTGGCCAAATCGTGCTATGTACAATACAAACTATTATGCAGGAAATTCCGTGGTGGAATATTGAGTCTTGAAGAATGCGCTGATCAGGGCATAATGATAAAAGAAACATATGCAAATGCCAGGATGCATTAACAAGACAGCAAACACTGTATAATGAGTACAATGGTTCAAGGATAGATAGATACAGTGGATGGCGTTTACACCACGCAGTGTTGGCGAATTTAGCGTTCCTGGGATAAAGGATGAAAATGATTTATGGTTCTCCCGGCGAATTCCTCAATGTAGTAGCTTACACAAAGCGTACGGTCTTATATGTGCCGCAACGTCTCCTCATTTTTTCACAATGCAGATTCCTTCTTGAATATAATTAGCAGTACCCTTTCATCGAGGAACAAAAACACTCATAACACCGAGTGCACTGAGATGGTTGGGTAAAATAGAGGTAGGGCCAATTGACAATGTTCTGACCTTCGGAAATGCCGTTTGGTATTCACTATCAGCTAACACCAACAGATCGATATCCACTTAAATTGGGGCACTTTGTGTGAAACCGAAAAATATTACAGCTGCGATGTACAAGATAGAGCGAGGATGAGGTGTTATTATGATGTTAGTACTTGTGTCAGGCTATTGCCTTGCATTGTGTGATTTATGCACAGATAAGGATGAGTGAATGGAATATTCACGTGATTATTGTCCGTGATGTGTGCTGACCCCTGCTTGTCAGCTTAACAAAGGGCCACGCCGTTAACCCCAGGTTCGACTGACGCACTCCAGGGTTATTCTGTGACAGTTGTAGCTGATCGGCCGGCGCGGGGGCTGTACAAATATCAGCAACAAACGCAATAAGCCCAGAAATGGGAGAAAGCATAATATCAGGAGCCATTTTAATGACAGGTCAAAGTATCCTCGCTGTAACCTACATATGCCTTGAGGCGTCCGTCTTCCATCAGTGGCTTGATATTACGGATACGGGAGAATCATTCATCATTGAAACAAAGATTACGTTTTGGTTTTTTTCGCAGGATAACTAAGATGATATGACAATAACACCCACTCCGGCCAACAATGAGTCATCAGGACTTGGTGGTGTGAATGATACCGGGATTCTGCCAAGGCACTGAATTTTAAGTTAACAGCTCAAGTTAATTTATACGATAGCTAGTTCTACTAGACGAGCTGCGTTTTTACGAATGATTTTAAATCATCATTTTAATAATTTCTTTTTTTTTTTGTCATCTTGTAGGCTGTTGGAGGATACAAATACCTACGAAATACATGTCATCACCAAATGACAGACCGTTGATTAGCCATCTGTGCCCCCAGATACTGAATCATTATATTTGATCTGCGGTGTTGTGTTTGTAATGGCGTGGGTCAATATCAAGTCATCTATCTCGACATCGTATGTACCATTATATATCTGCGAATGCAATGCGACGGAAAGCTGCATTAATCTCAATCCATCATTGCTTCAAACTGATATGTAGCTTCAATATTAATCAACCACTATCACGTACATAGAACTGATATCTCGTGAGTGCTCAGTAATGTAATATCAAGAATCCTTCGACATTAGCTATGTAGTTTTGTCTAACAACTGAGGCAGAGGGCAGAACGGATGAGTTATGATTCAGTGAGCATTAACGCGCACGAGACGAATGCAACACATTGAGGCTTATAAGTATGTAGTTGCTAGCACGTTTTGCAGGACAACTGTAACAGGGGTTTTAATATGGGTCTTGAGATTGGTGTGGTTACTGCGCAGGATATAACCAATACCGTGCACCAAAGTGGCCATGTATGTGCAATCATTACTTGCAAACATCAGTTAAGATTAGTTTTTGCAAAAGGAAAAATATGGCAATGAAATTGCAGCATGATGTTTACTAGCCCATCTGAAAACAACATTTGCTCATCGGATTGCTGCATAAACCACGGTAACAAATGCTGTCTGTGAGGTATTAAGATAGAATGATAAAGCACAATGCACCGTCCACCCATTACTTCAGAATATGTTTCTTCTGGATTTTCGGTGTAACTTACTGAGTGAATAGCGTATCAGCAGCATATACAAATATGGAGTCAATATAATTCGTTAAAAAAAACCATTTGGTTCTTTGATGCGGATATATTATTGTGCCATGCATTGACACCCACGATAACTTGCTCAGCGACACACTTTGTGATGTGTAATGCTGGCATAGTTTAAAGGATTTGCAAATCTGCCTTCATCCGAGCTTATATTATCACACCAATGCAGTTGCAACACTATAGCAAACACTGAGCGAAATGGCATGTTCTGTTCTTCCAAACTCTTGCCACATATTATTTTCCTGTTGATAGCGTTCTTGACTTTAATGTTGAGCCATCTGGGTTTGTAAATCCAACGGCGATTCCTAAATTGTATATATCTTCTGAATTCATCCGCAACTATATAAATAAAAACTGCCCATTGTTTGTGTACACTTTATCCTTCCAATATATTGATCTAATGACCTGACTGGTAACCTCTCTTAGACCACTTAATATTACTCTGCGGAAATCCGCTACTTGTTTGCTGGACGGTTTCTGGAAACTTTTTAAATAATATCAAATTTTACTCACATGGCCACTGGAACTAATGGTGCTCTATGTTTGACATTGTTACATGTCCTCGGCAGTGGAAGTTATAAGTTTCGATCAGTTATCATTTTCTACATATTTAAATGACAGAATAATGTTTTTTGTCTTCCATTTCAAAATAAGGATATTCTGTTTATTACATAAGACGGTGTGGGTTTTTGACGTATATCATCAGTGTTTGTACATAACGTTGTGGGTTCATCTGTGACATCACATTACAACGACGGAGTAAAGACACCCAGTGACCAGCCAATGTGAATGTATACAGCTCGTCCCGTCCTCCAGCATTGGTTCATTGAACCTACCTCTTACAATGCTTAACCAGGCGTTTCAGACACGGCATATAAGCTCCTAGAATAAACGATTCTCCCATTTATCCGATATCTAAGCAGGCCACCAAAGATATAAATAATAATTCCCAATTTACACCAATCGGTTCTTAAATCTCTCAGACGCAGAATAAGAACTAGGCGGCCCGGTAAGTGTGTGTGCCTGCAGATCCGATCAAATTATGACTTAAAACCTCTTTGGGAGCACATCAATAAATACTCAAAACATTCACAGTTGAATAGAACACAAAAGAGTAAATTTGCTGATATTTGCTCATTCGACGTTTGATATCACCGAATTCACGTTTATAACATAAGCCCCCAGGTAATCTCATTACTCGGCTTCATCATGTAATTCCTTCTCAGTGCATTTCTGAAAATCATTTGCAATTACGGTCCTCCCTTTCTCCATCAAATGACTGCATGTTACTTCAACTGGCTAATTATGATCAAGTGGGGTAGAGGCGGCGGGCGGTTAAGCAGCCACTAGAGATAGAGCCTTTGCTTTATGGTCATGTCTGGAGTTAACGGTCAGTTTTGTAGCATTTTGTTGTGTTTACCCCATCGTGGGTCATTGCAGTCAAACGCAAGGCTAAATTCCAAAAGTTATTTGCTAGCATCTTGGGATATGCATTATTGCATCTGTAATGCTTCTAACGAACTTCAACAATTTAAATGGATTCAAAAGAGGAATCATACCCAGCCCTTCCAGCCCTATGGTATAGGCCCACACCAGTAGTTAGTCACCATAGAGGTCATTGAGTGATAAATATCTGCGACCGTCGCTGTAAGTTCCCATTTTCACGCGGTTGAGGTCCTGTATAAACTGGGCAACCTTAGCGTCGTTCTTCTCGATAAAGTCGGGATCGGGACGAGCGGTTATCAATCTCATCGTAAAGAGCTTCCAACAGTAGAAAGCCCCCGTCGGCCTCTCTGTGGTCCCACTCGGTCTTTCCAACCAAGGACCGTGATGCTCCTGTTCCAAGCCCAGGCAACTATTAAACCTCCCGTTCGCACTATAGTCGCCGTCTTCAAGCCCCTCCACCCCCACCCACCCCCAAGCCACCGTCTCCTTATACTTCTTCTGATCCTTGTGATACACCTGGTTATACGTCTCAGCTCTCCCCAGGTCCTCAAAGGAGCACAGCACAACCTGAAAACGCAGTCGACAAACACCCCGATGGTCGCCACCGGACTGTGGTGCAACCCCAACAGAACCTGAGGCTTATACATATTCGGAATCACCCTCCCAGGACTCCGAGTGTAGGGGCACTTTATCTCGAGCAGCACAACCTCCTCAGGATGCCCCAGACAGACAGCATCCACTCCAGCCTGCCGGATTGGGAGCACACACAAAAGCCATCCGGAGAGTAGGCCGTCGCGCCGCCCTCAATATAGATATTATTTCCGTAGACCTTGGTGTCGTACACCTTCTCCAATACAGCAATTGCAACCTCCTCAAAAGTCGTACCCCAGAGGCAGGGTGCGCTAAAGCGAACACCCTCGTTGCTAGTTTTTTCTGTCAGCTTCTTGCTATAGCTGCTGAAGTAGTTTTGCCCTATGATAGAGGAGTAGTCACTTCCTCCAACGCAGCCCTTCCTCGTTGTCTCCCACTGGTCCGTATTTTGTTTGACTCCAGTATGATCGTTGCAGAAAGATTTTATCGCCGCCTCCATTATATCTAGCAACCCCCACTCTTCAAATGGACTGTCAGGGTCATACCTTAGCAGGTCTAGGGGGCGATTCTGCCGCTTTCAAACATTTTGCTTTAATGTCACTTTTCATTTGACTATATTTCATGATCTCGACCGAAACGAGCTTAAACTCATCATCTGAGATATACCCATCTTCAAGCGCCGCCGATACAATGTCAGCAATGGTATTCAATTTGCTCTGAGCGAGAATGCGGATCTGGTCATGCTTTTTTAACTTAATGGTCAGCCGCCGACTGATGAATTTTCCAGCAATTACAAGTAGCCCACAAGCGGCTCCAGTAGCACCCAACACTGTGGCAATAGGAATGGCAACTACTGTAGACATTACACCTGCACCACTTGCGCCAAGACACATACCCACAGCAACTAAAGCAGTGTCTACAGCGTCCACTGAGTTTACTGCACACCTATATTTTTTGTACATAGCACCATATTTTTCAATTTCTTTCTCAAGGTATTGCTTCTTAAGACTGATCTCATTTAGCCGATAGGAGTGCCCCAGACCACATGGAGGAGGCTCCGGATTTAACGGTGCAGTCGTTGGTTGTTGTTTCATACTGTCTTTGTATACATAAGTCTATATATCAAGTTCAATTAGGAGTGAAGCTACAGACCAAGTCGCCCCTCTGTTTTGTGTGGTTGTATAAAAGTTAATAACGTTGCCTTGTTCTAGCTGTAAAGACTGGTCTAAAGTTATTACAACAGCCCGTTGGTTAGCAGGCTTACTTATTCTACCACTTGATTCGTTCCATTAATAACAGGAACGACTGCTATAGGACCAGTATCAGCACCAAACACCCGAAGACAACCCCATACGAATGATCTTGCCATTACATAACATGGTATATCCACAGCTTGAGTCTTATGAGTCTCGACCCCTAGCCCCATGACCAAACGACCACTCATATCCTCTGCAAAGAGAACCACTTGCTTCTGCCCAAATAGTAATGAGATGTTTCGTTTGGGAGTTATGTGTTCTCTCAGGTCCCTGCGATGCTGTCTGTGTTGTGCATCAACATACTTTTTATTAGCAGCATCTTTAGGCGATATTGGGTCTCCCAACAGAACGATTTTATTATCTCCCATTTCAAGGTCTCCGTACATATCATCACCTTGTTTACTAACGCGTGAATTGGCTGCGGTAGTTACCAGATCTATTGTGTTTTGGTATGACATTGCTTGTCCTCCAGAGGATGGAAGGCCTATCGTAGGAAGTCCCGTGATCATGTTGCCATCCATATTAAGATCCCCTTCCATTGTGTCCCCTACGGCACTATTTTTTGTGAGTCACCAATAGATACAAAGTCTTTGTGGCATATTCCGAGAGGTCAGCACCATGCACACAGTGCTTGCCGGTTTTTGCCTAGGTCCATAAATACTCGTTTTTATTGACATCTTGTAAATTCAAGAACAACGCTAACAGGTAAGTCGTGGTTATCCAATAGCCTTCCTTTATTATCGCATAACTGAACCTTTAACTCATGCACTGTTCCGCTAGTGACACGCTTACAGACAGGATTAGCGATGTTCGTGGTTATAATATCACCGAAAGAGCCACCCTCTAAGCCAACAACTTCAAGAAGCGTAGTGGGCGCACCATCTAGCATGTTGTGCGTGGTGCTGACTTGATTGAGGTGAACATAAATTGTGTTAAAGATGCTAAAGTTGATGGGCCGGTCACCTATGTAAGTACCTGAAGGAATTAATTGCCTACCCTGACCGTCATCAAGACCCAACATTTTTAACACACCGTCTGATATGCGTGCAGCCCCATTATCAGGAATTGTGAGGGTTATAACCCCATTTGCAGCATTAACCTCTAAAACCAAGACCTATTGATGTAATCTGCTGCTGAAGAAGGCTGATGAAACTCCAGAGACCAGGTTTTTAATTGGACAGATCCTCCCTCTTCTGAAGTTCCCTTGACTGCCATTGAATGGTCTCGTTTGATTCGAGATTGTACCAGCCCACAGTATACGTGATTGACCTTAGGCCAACACATAGATCGCCCGCAGTGTTGTCAATAGGATTTTGCAGGGACACAGCGTCGCCGCTTTGAACATTTGACAGAGTGTGATACATAGCACTATGAATAAACAAGCCTTTAGTTTCAATAGAAAAGCTACATATAAAGCGGGCGGGGGTGTATCCAGCCTCATATGGTGTGGGAGATAAACTAACCCGACAAACAATTCAAGTTGTTCACAATGGCGGTACATTCACAGCAAAGTTTCCTGATCTATTCAGTAACTATAAGGTGCCACCGGTAACAGCGGACAAAGTAGTAAAAGACTGGTTGACAAATCCAATGCAGTTTTGGCAGAACCAGGTAAACTTTGCAGTGTGGTGTGCAACATCCGGCTGCGGTGTGTGTCATCCCACCACGACACCTCGAGGCTGGGATTCCACTCGTGAAAGCTCTCTACACCTTTCACCTTTATTACACAGTGCGTCGCCTATTGGCAGAACTGCAAGCGCCTCTACCTCAGGATCATGCCTATGACCCCTATAACAATACATATGACAAGAGGGCATATGAGAGACTCTGCACTAACTTTGGTGTTCAACCAAACACAGACTGGCGCCAGAAGGCAACCGTAGCTAATAGTGGTCTTTGGTATCTTATATGCACATGATGCGTATGGTTACGGGAGTGTCGTCAAGGTTGCTGGTCGAAACGTTCGTTATGACCCTACACGGATGGCTTTGAGGCGGAAAAGGATACAAAGCCAGGTTTGCTCACGCGAAAAACCTACAATCCTTTCAGGAGAGAATGGGTGCTGTTTTACATCTAGCACAGGGACCTGAAGCAGACGAGGCCTGGAGTACCTTCATACTGGACACGTCTGAGGGTTTTACACAAACCGGCGTTGAGCGAATTAACGACAGCATCAGGACCTATGTATGGGCCATTCTTGAGGCTCAGGCGCAGACCCGCTCAGAGATACTAGGTGTTGGAACGTCCTTTGATGCTCAAAAGCAATTTCAGGCCAACGTTGAGGATGCCATCAACTCCCCAGTGGATATTCCGTCATCTATCCGACGGTATCAGAACGTCCTCCAGAATGCCTCTTCAAAGGTTGATTATGTGTTTTGGAACGGGCCTGTACATGGCTCCGTCAGATATGAGCCTCGCCATTGGAGACGTTGCTGTGTACAACAATCTGATTACCATTGCAACTGAGGAGCAGCAGATAGGCAGCAATGCTGATGTCAACTCGGTTCCGGTGGTTCCGGATAGAGGAAGCTTTGACCCTCCGCCAGATACAGATACACATATGGAACTCCCCTCTCCAGGGCCAGCCCCTATGGACGAGACCGGTCTGCGTGGGGCGCACGAGGATGAGAAAACCGCTCTTATTATAGGCGGAATCGCTATAGGCTTATCTGTGCTTTGGTTTGCTACGTAGTAAGTCACAGAGTATCAGGAGGATAACTCCCCCACCGCCACAGCTGCGGCTCATACATGTTCTGCCATCCAACCAGCCACCTTTGCAGCTGACGTAAGCAGCCATGATACGATGGAGCCAATGATTCCTGGAAGGGCAGCTGCTGCCTTACCGGCTAGGTTATTCAGGACGTTTGCCAAGGAGTTCAGCTGTTTTTTAATCCATTCCTTTAAACCAGGCTTATCAGCTGGTGTCGGCGTTGGTGCCGGGGTTTGGACTAGTGCTCCCTCCGCCCGTCAAAGCAACTACCAGGGTCGAGATTGCCAATCCAATCGCAGTTAGTATGGAGGCTATTGTTATACCCTGCTCTCGGAACAGAGTGCGTACACGCTCAGCTAGCGTTGTGTCCTCGTTAAGCCTTATCAAGCCCCATAAGCTCTCTGAGTGGTAGTTCGTTGTCTGTTTGTGTACCTAGGTCTTCTATGGCGTTATGAACGCCCTCTATGAAGCTTGTTTCTTCCACACCACCTTGCTCTGTCATGGCTTCGGGGCTTCTCATTTCTAACTTTGGAAGTGCAGCTTCCGCTTTAGCAGTAGCTTTGTCAACGCCTTGTAGGGCTTTTGCTGCCATTGTGGATAGTTGAGGGGTCACTCCAAGAGCCCGAGCAAGCTGTGTACCACCGTAATCTAGGATACTCCTAGGAGAGAGGAATTCGTTGGGATTGTTCTTCCATGTCAGAAGCTTCCATTCCCGGCCCCACTTAACCCAAAGGTCACCTTGTTGAGACGATCTAAACTCCAGAGTGGCCTGCAGCCCATGCTAAGACACTGCCTTCTCCACCTCGTAACTAAGACTTCAGTTTCTTCTTTGGAACCCACCTGATCTTCTGTTAACCCCGCAGGCATTTCAGTAATAGCCCAAGGTGGAATAATCGTACTCGACGTATCTAAAGTTTCGTCAATCAGGTTAGTCTCCTCATCATCAAAGTTAGTCTCATTACTCTCCCATCCCATAGCCCCCTCCTCATCTGCATCGTCAAATCCTGGGTTACCAAACTCCATGTCTGTGTGTTAAAGATATAAGTGTAATTAAGCATTCAACATGACGAGTACTTACGGACGCAAACTAAACCCACACCGCCGGATACGCGAACCGCTCGGGGTAAAGGGCGTGCGACAGTCTGTAGTTGTTACAAACAATCCAAGCACTATTGACCAGAACCAACAACTGCTGGTTCGCTTCTCCAATCTAGGCGCAGACAACGTCATTGTCCCAGGGACAGCACGGCTGGCCTTTACAATCACGCTGACCTCGACTGATGTTAACCGCAGCGTTGTGCAAAACCTGGGCCCGCCATGGTTAAGAAAATGACATTTTCTTTAAGGTTGAGACCTGTTTTTTTATGACAAGGCACGGTAGCAGATGTTATTATAAAAGCTTCTACGTTTCCATTCCCACACCCAAAAAACCTTTTGCTTCTGGGTTGTTAATGCCATTGTACAGAGTGCTGCTTCATTCCTTACAGACTCTGGAGAGTGCTGCTAACCCGCAACGAAGCAGCAACCGCGTGATTCCCCCCACAGGCGACACTTTTGCAACGCTCAAAATGGGATTTTTTTGCCGCTGGAGCCCTTTTTTGGTTTGGTAGTTTTTCAAGTGAGTTTCAACGTAGATACGAGGCCCCGAAAAGTCCTAGCCTCTATTCTGTACCACCCGGGTACTTCGTTCACAGGACCCGTGATAGGATAAAAGAAATACCACTGTGGAAAAAAATTTGGTTTTTGGGGATTGTGTTCCCCCCCCTTTTTTCCATGTCCCCAGCAAAGCCTTTCCATTCTTCGGCCCCCTTTTTAAAACCCAAAGATTTCAAAATTTTTAGGGGGCCCATTGAGGGCATTTTCCCAAAAAATCTATGCCCCAAGGGCATTGCGGGGGAAAACCCCCCCGTGGGGATGGAAGGTTGGAAAAAAAGGCCCTT
>JAXDRA010000761.1:0-11656 GCA_034190875.2 Urechis unicinctus
ATTATAGTTGCAGTCAGGTAAAGGTTTGACAAACTTGTCCATTGTTGTTAAACTTGGGAAAAATATTTTGCGTGAAGTATCAAATCAGAGACTTGTAATGCCGGGAACATTCGACACTCATTTGCACTTGACATAGACTGACCAATAAAAACGAGTTATACAAATTCATTGATAATCGTGTGCTTTTGTCAATACACAAATAACCAAAGTACTCGGGATAAAAGCTGAGGTCAAGTCAATTGGGTCAGTTCACAATTTCAAACAATCGCGCTATTGTCAACATGTTTATCTTTTGACGTCGAGCAACGTAACAGAAAAGTTATCGGCCTGGCGGACGACAAATGTGACAAATGAGTCCGTGGAATATACTTTTATAACCAATTTCGTGCCCTGACATACTAACTTTGTTAAAAATAAACGTCAGAATTTTACGTTCTAACAAAGGGCACCAACATTGCTGGAAAACGATGAATTAATCAGTTGTATAATATAAATAACAATGCTAGATTTAATACCGCTGCTTTATTAAAACACAAAACGTGTCCTTAAATATAGCAATGAGGTAAAATCTACGCGGATGTATAATTATGCTAATGCTAACCTGACAAACCGCAAAATGACAATGTGTATCCTGTTAGGGTTTTCTAGCCATGAAAATTTTTTCAGATATGGTGACCAATTTATTGCCAGTCGACCCAAACTAAAGAACAAAAGCCATTGATGAGTCAACCTCAGTTGACCCTCTGCTAGTGCAGATTGAGGAAGAGACCATCCCACTACCAACTACCTGCTTTATTGATTTGAACGTACTCGAGCAAGAAGAGTAAATAAATGTCAGCTGATAAAAGTGGCAACACAGCATTACTGCATTATTATGTGACGGTAACCAATAAATATATAGGACTAATTTTTTCATTAAGCTTAATCAACCTCATCCAACGGGGCTTAGGCCTGCGACCTACACACCCATCGCCCCCTAGTTAGCCCTTACCCACACGGGCCACAGCACTCGGCTGAAATTATCAAGCCACTGTTATATTATCGCTCATATCAATACAAAGTGTATTTCTCTGGCTTCACCTACATGCAAGAGACCAACACGCAATGAGTATATATGAAACAATGCGAGTAAGGTACCTGTCATATACCATGAATATTCTCTGAATTATAACTCGTACAGTCCATTAGAACAGACACTGCATTGCGTCACACCTGATATCGCGACAGGCTTGTTGATCATTAAACTAGCTCGATAACGGTGCTTCCGCGGCGAACCGCCCTGAAAAGTCGAAGGGGTTTGGATCAATGATGCTTTTTAAAAATGTACCCATCACTGAAACTTCACTAGGCTAACGTCATCCCCGTCCAAGAACCTAAGCAACGAGCTTCTGAATATGATTCAAACATGTAATATCTAAAAACTTTATAGCTAAGTTATGGGAATCGTATATCAAGAGTTAATGACTTTGTGTTGACCTGAATCAATCCATTATACTCCAATTCATCCCAGAATGCTCTTTCTATAATCGTTTCGTAATTCAATTATAAATTAATAATTATTGACCACATCCCATATTTTTAAAATTTATTACTGATATTGGCGTAGCGCTATACCGGTCTTGTATGTCTTTGGTTGCATTTCGACCTGCAACGCTGATTGGCGAATGCAGGTATCTCACATGGTACGATAAGACCAGCTGCAATGTCTATTAGCATAAGCAGTTGGAGACCTGCACACGCTACTTGGCATTGCAGGTTTCAGAATCGGGTGCCTATATACAAATGACTGAAATGTCAATGAAGTGAACTCTATATACAGCGGACGATGATGTCAGATTAGCGAACTCTCTATACAGCTGACTGAGATGTCAATGTAAACTCTACATACAGCGGACGATGATGTCAGCGTAGCGAACTTCATATACAGCTGACTGAGATGTCAATATAGTGATCACTATATACAGGGGGACGATGATGTCGGCGTAGCGAACTTCATATACAGCTGACTGAGATGTCAATGTAGCGAACTCTATGTACTGCGGACGATGATGTTAGTGTAGCGAACTCTATATACAGCGGAAAATGATGTCAGCGTTGCGAACTTCATATACAGCTGACTGAGATGTCAATGTAGTGATCTATATATAGAGCGGACGATGATGTCAGTGTAGCGAACTCTATATAGAGCGGACGATGATGTTAGCATAGCGAACTTCAAACACAGCTGACTGAGATGTCCATGTAGTGAACTCTAAATACAGCGGAATATGATATCAGCGTAGCGAACTCTATATACAGCTGACTGAGATGTCAATGTAGTGAACTCTATATTCACAAGACGATGATGTCAGTGTAGCGAAATCTATATACAGCGGACGATTATGTCAGTTTATCGAAATCTATAAACCGCGGACTATGATCGAAGCGATGCGTACTCTTTATATAGCTCACTGAGATGTCAGTGTAGTAAAATCTCTGTACAGCTGACTATGTTGTCAGCGTAGAGAACTTCATATACAGCTGACTGAGATATCAACATAGTGATCTCATTATACAGGGGACGATGATGTCGGCGTAGCGAACTTCATATACAGCTGACTGAGATGTCAATGTAGCGAACTCTATATTCAGCAGACGATGATGTCAGTGTAGCGAAATCTATATGCAGCGGACGATGATGTTAGTGTATCGAACTGTGTTTACAGCTGACTGAGATGTCAATGTAGAAAACTCTATATACAGCGGACGCTGATGTCGGTGTAGTGAACATTTTATACAGCGCACGATAATGTCAGTGTAGCGAACTCTATATACAGCGGACGATGATGTCAACGTAGTGTACTCATTATACAGCTGACCGAGATGTCTGCGTAGCGAACTCTATATACAGCACACGATGATGTCAGTGTGGTGAACTCTACATAAAGCGGACGATGATGTCAGTGTAGCGAACTATACATACAGCTGACTGAAAAATCAACGTAGGGTACTCTATATACAGCGGACGATGATGTCAGTGTAGGGAACTCGATCAACAGCGGACGATGATGTTAGTGTAGCGAACATTGTATACAGCTGACTGAGATGTCAATGTAGTGAACTCTATATACAGCGCACGATGTTTTCAGTGTAGTAAACTCTATATACAGCGCACGATGATGTCAGCGTAGCTAACTTCATATACAGCTGACTGAGATGTCAATGTAGTGAACTCTAAATACAGCGCACGATGATGTAAGTGTAATGAACTCGATCAACAGCGCACGATGATGTCAGTGTAGCGAACTCTATATACAGCTGAATAGCATGTCAGTGAAAAGTAGTTTTTGCATAGACGGCTATAATGTCAGTGTAGCGAAATCTACATACAACTGACTATGACATCAGCGTAGCGAAATCTACAAACAACTGACTATGAGGTCTGCGTAGCGCAGTTTTTACACAGTTGACTATGATGTCATTGTACCTAATTCTTCATACAGCAGACTTTTATGTCAGTGTTGAGCAGGCTTTACAAATATGATTATGATGTCTGTGTAGCGCACTCTATAAACTGCGAACGATGATGTTAGTGTAGCGAACTCTCTATACAGCTGACTGAGATGTCAATGTAAAAACTCTATATACAGCGGAAGATGATGTCAGCGTGGCGAACTTCATATACAGCTGACTGAGATGTCAATGTAGCGAACTCTATGTACTGCGGACGATGATGTTAGTGTAGCGAACTCAATATACAGCGGACGATGATGTCAACGTAATGTACTCTATATACAGCTGACTGAGATGCTGCGTAGTGAACTCTATATACAGCGCATGATGATGTCAGTGTGGTGAACCCTACATACAGCGGACGATGATGTCAGTGTAGCGAACCCTATATACAAATGACTGAAATGTCAATGAAGTGAACTCTATATACAGCGGACGATGATGTCAGATTAGCGAACTCTCTATACAGCTGACTGAGATGTCAATGTAAACTCTACATACAGCGGACGATGATGTCAGCGTGGCGAACTTCATATACAGCTGACTGAGATGTCAATGTAGCGAACTCTATGTACTGCGGACGATGATGTTAGTGTAGCGAACTCAATATACAGCGGACGATGATGTCAACATAGTGTACTCTATATACAGCTGACTGAGATGCTGCGTAGTGAACTCTATATACAGCGCATGATGATGTCAGTGTGGTGAACCCTACATACAGCGGACGATGATGTCAGTGTAGCGAACCCTATATACAAATGACTGAAATGTCAATGAAGTGAACTCTATATACAGCGGACGATGATGTCAGATTAGCGAACTCTCTATACAGCTGACTGAGATGTCAATGTAAACTCTACATACAGCGGACGATGATGTCAGCGTAGCGAACTTCATATACAGCTGACTGAGATGTCAATATAGTGATCACTATATACAGGGGACGATGATGTCGGCGTAGCGAACTTCATATACAGCTGACTGAGATGTCAATGTAGCGAACTCTATGTACTGCGGACGATGATGTTAGTGTAGCGAACTCTATATACAGCGGAAAATGATGTCAGCGTTGCGAACTTCATATACAGCTGACTGAGATGTCAATGTAGTGATCTATATATAGAGCGGACGATGATGTTAGCATAGCGAACTTCAAACACAGCTGACTGAGATGTCCATGTAGTGAACTCTAAATACAGCGGAATATGATATCAGCGTAGCGAACTCTATATACAGCTGACTGAGATGTCAATGTAGTGAACTCTATATTCACAAGACGATGATGTCAGTGTAGCGAAATCTATATACAGCGGACGATTATGTCAGTTTATCGAAATCTATAAACCGCGGACTATGATCGAAGCGATGCGTACTCTTTATATAGCTCACTGAGATGTCAGTGTAGTAAAATCTCTGTACAGCTGACTATGTTGTCAGCGTAGAGAACTTCATATACAGCTGACTGAGATATCAACATAGTGATCTCATTATACAGGGGACGATGATGTCGGCGTAGCGAACTTCATATACAGCTGACTGAGATGTCAATGTAGCGAACTCTATATTCAGCAGACGATGATGTCAGTGTAGCGAAATCTATATGCAGCGGACGATGATGTTAGTGTATCGAACTGTGTTTACAGCTGACTGAGATGTCAATGTAGAAAACTCTATATACAGCGGACGCTGATGTCGGTGTAGTGAACATTTTATACAGCGCACGATAATGTCAGTGTAGCGAACTCTATATACAGCGGACGATGATGTCAACGTAGTGTACTCATTATACAGCTGACCGAGATGTCTGCGTAGCGAACTCTATATACAGCACACGATGATGTCAGTGTGGTGAACTCTACATAAAGCGGACGATGATGTCAGTGTAGCGAACTATACATACAGCTGACTGAAAAATCAACGTAGGGTACTCTATATACAGCGGACGATGATGTCAGTGTAGGGAACTCGATCGATCAACAGCGGACGATGATGTTAGTGTAGCGAACATTGTATACAGCTGACTGAGATGTCAATGTAGTGAACTCTATATACAGCGCACGATGTTTTCAGTGTAGTAAACTCTATATACAGCGCACGATGATGTCAGCGTAGCTAACTTCATATACAGCTGACTGAGATGTCAATGTAGTGAACTCTAAATACCGCGCACGATGATGTAAGTGTAATGAACTCGATCAACAGCGCACGATGATGTCAGTGTAGCGAACTCTATATACAGCTGAATAGCATGTCAGTGAAAAGTAGTTTTTGCATAGACGGCTATAATGTCAGTGTAGCGAAATCTATATACAACTGACTATGACATCAGCGTAGCGAAATCTACAAACAACTGACTATGAGGTCTGCGTAGCGCAGTTTTTACACAGTTGACTATGATGTCATTGTACCTAATTCTTCATACAGCAGACTTTTATGTCAGTGTTGAGCAGGCTTTACAAATATGATTATGATGATGTCTGTGTAGCGCACTCTATAAACTGCGAACGATGATGTTAGTGTAGCGAACTCTCTATACAGCTGACTGAGATGTCAATGTAAACTCTATATACAGCGGAAGATGATGTCAGCGTGGCGAACTTCATATACAGCTGACTGAGATGTCAATGTAGCGAACTCTATGTACTGCGGACGATGATGTTAGTGTAGCGAACTCAATATACAGCGGACGATGATGTCAACGTATGTACTCTATATACAGCTGACTGAGATGCTGCGTAGTGAACTCTATATACAGCGCATGATGATGTCAGTGTGGTGAACCCTACATACAGCGGACGATGATGTCAGTGTAGCGAACCCTATATACAAATGACTGAAATGTCAATGAAGTGAACTCTATATACAGCGGACGATGATGTCAGATTAGCGAAACTCTCTATACAGCTGACTGAGATGTCAATGTAAACTCTACATACAGCGGACGATGATGTCAGCGTAGCGAACTTCATATACAGCTGACTGAGATGTCAATATAGTGATCACTATATACAGGGGACGATGATGTCGGCGTAGCGAACTTCATATACAGCTGACTGAGATGTCAATGTAGCGAACTCTATATACAGCGGAAAATGATGTCAGCGTTGCGAACTTCATATACAGCTGACTGAGATGTCAATGTAGTGAACTCAATATACAGCGGACGATGATATCAACGTAATGTACTCTATATACAGCTGACTGAGATGCTGCGTAGTGAACTCTATATACAGCGCATGATGATGTCAGTGTGGTGAACCCTACATACAGCGAACGATGATGTCAGTGTAGCGAACCCTATATACAAATGACTGAAATGTCAATGAAGTGAACTCTATATACAGCGGACGATGATGTCAGATTAGCGAACTCTCTATACAGCTGACTGAGATGTCAATGTAAACTCTACATACAGCGGACGATGATGTCAGCGTAGCGAACTTCATATACAGCTGACTGAGATGTCAATATAGTGATCACTATATACAGGGGACGATGATGATGTCGGCGTAGCGAACTTCATATACAGCTGACTGAGATGTCAATGTAGCGAACTCTATGTACTGCGGACGATGATGTTAGTGTAGCGAACTCTATATACAGCGGAAAATGATGTCAGCGTTGCGAACTTCATATACAGCTGACTGAGATGTCAATGTAGTGATCTATATATAGAGCGGACGATGATGTCAGTGTAGCGAACTCTATATAGAGCGGACGATGATGTTAGCATAGCGAACTTCAAACACAGCTGACTGAGATGTCCATGTAGTGAACTCTAAATACAGCGGAATATGATATCAGCGTAGCGAACTCTATATACAGCTGACTGAGATGTCAATGTAGTGAACTCTATATTCACAAGACGATGATGTCAGTGTAGCGAAATCTATATACAGCGGACGATTATGTCAGTTTATCGAAATCTATAAACCGCGGACTATGATCGAAGCGATGCGTACTCTTTATATAGCTCACTGAGATGTCAGTGTAGTAAACTCTCTGTACAGCTGACTATGTTGTCAGCGTAGAGAACTTCATATACAGCTGACTGAGATATCAACATAGTGATCTCATTATACAGGGGACGATGATGTCGGCGTAGCGAACTTCATATACAGCTGACTGAGATGTCAATGTAGCGAACTCTATATTCAGCAGACGATGATGTCAGTGTAGCGAAATCTATATGCAGCGGACGATGATGTTAGTGTATCGAACTGTGTTTACAGCTGACTGAGATGTCAATGTAGAAAACTCTATATACAGCGGACGCTGATGTCGGTGTAGTGAACATTTTATACAGCGCACGATAATGTCAGTGTAGCGAACTCTATATACAGCGGACGATGATGTCAACGTAGTGTACTCATTATACAGCTGACCGAGATGTCTGCGTAGCGAACTCTATATACAGCACACGATGATGTCAGTGTGGTGAACTCTACATAAAGCGGACGATGATGTCAGTGTAGCGAACTATACATACAGCTGACTGAAAAAATCAACGTAGGGTACTCTATATACAGCGGACGATGATGTCAGTGTAGGGAACTCGATCAACAGCGGACGATGATGTTAGTGTAGCGAACATTGTATACAGCTGACTGAGATGTCAATGTAGTGAACTCTATATACAGCGCACGATGTTTTCAGTGTAGTAAACTCTATATACAGCGCACGATGATGTCAGCGTAGCTAACTTCATATACAGCTGACTGAGATGTCAATGTAGTGAACTCTAAATACAGCGCACGATGATGTAAGTGTAATAATGAACTCGATCAACAGCGCACGATGATGTCAGTGTAGCGAACTCTATATACAGCTGAATAGCATGTCAGTGAAAAGTAGTTTTTGCATAGACGGCTATAATGTCAGTGTAGCGAAATCTACATACAACTGACTATGACATCAGCGTAGCGAAATCTACAAACAACTGACTATGAGGTCTGCGTAGCGCAGTTTTTACACAGTTGACTATGATGTCATTGTACCTAATTCTTCATACAGCAGACTTTTATGTCAGTGTTGAGCAGGCTTTACAAATATGATTATGATGTCTGTGTAGCGCACTCTATAAACTGCGAACGATGATGTTAGTGTAGCGAACTCTCTATACAGCTGACTGAGATGTCAATGTAAACTCTATATACAGCGGAAGATGATGTCAGCGTGGCGAACTTCATATACAGCTGACTGAGATGTCAATGTAGCGAACTCTATGTACTGCGGACGATGATGTTAGTGTAGCGAACTCAATATACAACGGACGATGATGTCAACATAGTGTACTCTATATACAGCTGACTGAGATGCTGCGTAGTGAACTCTATATACAGCGCATGATGATGTCAGTGTGGTGAACCCTACATACAGCGGACGATGATGTCAGTGTAGCGAACCCTATATACAAATGACTGAAATGTCAATGAAGTGAACTCTATATACAGCGGACGATGATGTCAGATTAGCGAACTCTCTATACAGCTGACTGAGATGTCAATGTAAACTCTACATACAGCGGACGATGATGTCAGCGTAGCGAACTTCATATACAGCTGACTGAGATGTCAATATAGTGATCACTATATACAGGGGACGATGATGTCGGCGTAGCGAACTTCATATACAGCTGACTGAGATGTCAATGTAGCGAACTCTATGTACTGCGGACGATGATGTTAGTGTAGCGAACTCTATATACAGCGGAAAATGATGTCAGCGTTGCGAACTTCATATACAGCTGACTGAGATGTCAATGTAGTGATCTATATATAGAGCGGACGATGATGTCAGTGTAGCGAACTCTATATAGAGCGGACGATGATGTTAGCATAGCGAACTTCAAACACAGCTGACTGAGATGTCCATGTAGTGAAACTCTAAATACAGCGGAATATGATATCAGCGTAGCGAACTCTATATACAGCTGACTGAGATGTCAATGTAGTGAACTCTATATTCAGCAGACGATGATGTCAGTGTAGCGAAATCTATATACAGCGGACGATTATGTCAGTTTAGCGAAATCTATAAACCGCGGACTATGATCGAAGCGATGCGTACTCTTTATATAGCTCACTGAGATGTCAGTGTAGTAAAATCTCTGTACAGCTGACTATGTTGTCAGCGTAGAGAACTTCATATACAGCTGACTGAGATATCAACATAGTGATCTCATTATACAGGGGACGATGATGTCGGCGTAGCGAACTTCATATACAGCTGACTGAGATGTCAATGTAGCGAACTCTATATTCAGCAGACGATGATGTCAGTGTAGCGAAATCTATATGCAGCGGACGATGATGTTAGTGTATCGAACTGTGTTTACAGCTGACTGAGATGTCAATGTAGAAAAACTCTATATACAGCGGACGCTGATGTCGGTGTAGTGAACATTTTATACAGCGCACGATAATGTCAGTGTAGCGAACTCTATATACAGCGGACGATGATGTCAACGTAGTGTACTCATTATACAGCTGACCGAGATGTCTGCGTAGCGAACTCTATATACAGCACACGATGATGTCAGTGTGGTGAACTCTACATAAAGCGGACGATGATGTCAGTGTAGCGAACTATACATACAGCTGACTGAAATATCAACGTAGGGTACTCTATATACAGCGGACGATGATGTCAGTGTAGGGAACTCGATCAACAGCGGACGATGATGTTAGTGTAGCGAACTTTGTATACAGCTGACTGAGATGTCAATGTAGTGAACTCTATATACAGCGCACGATGTTGTCAGTGTAGTAAACTCTATATACAGCGCACGATGATGTCAGCGTAGCTAACTTCATATACAGCTGACTGAGATGTCAATGTAGTGAACTCTAAATACAGCGCACGATGATGTAAGTGTAGTGAACTCGATCAACAGAGCACGATGATGTCAGTGTAGCGAACTCTATATACAGCTGAATAGCATGTCAGTGAAAAGTAGTTTTTGCATAGACGGCTATAATGTCAGTGTAGCGAAATCTACATACAACTGACTATGACATCAGCGTAGCGAAATCTACAAACAACTGACTATGAGGTCTGCGTAGCGCAGTTTTTTACACAGTTGACTATGATGTCATTGTACCTAATTCTTCATACAGCAGACTTTTATGTCAGTGTTGAGCAGGCTTTACAAATATGATTATGATGTCTGTGTAGCGCACTCTATAAACTGCGAACGATGATGTTAGTGTAGCGAACTCTCTATACAGCTGACTGAGATGTCAATGTAAACTCTATATACAGCGGAAGATGATGTCAGCCGGCGGACGATGATGTTAGCATAGCGAACTTCAAACACAGCTGACTGAGATGTCCATGTAGTGAACTCTAAATACAGCGGAATATGATATCAGCGTAGCGAACTCTATATACAGCTGACTGAGATGTCAATGTAGTGAACTCTATATTCACAACACGATGATGTCAGTGTAGCGAAATCTATATACAGCGGACGATTATGTCAGTTTATCGAAATCTATAAACCGCGGACTATGATCGAAGCGATGCGTACTCTTTATATAGCTCACTGAGATGTCAGTGTAGTAAAATCTCTGTACAGCTGACTATGTTGTCAGCGTAGAGAACTTCATATACAGCTGACTGAGATATCAACATAGTGATCTCATTATACAGGGGACGATGATGTCGGCGTAGCGAACTTCATATACAGCTGACTGAGATGTCAATGTAGCGAACTCTATATTCAGCAGACGATGATGTCAGTGTAGCGAAATCTATATGCAGCGGACGATGATGTTAGTGTATCGAACTGTGTTTACAGCTGACTGAGATGTCAATGTAGAAAACTCTATATACAGCGGACGCTGATGTCGGTGTAGTGAACATTTTATACAGCGCACGATAATGTCAGTGTAGCGAACTCTATATACAGCGGACGATGATGTCAACGTAGTGTACTCATTATACAGCTGACCGAGATGTCTGCGTAGCGAACTCTATATACAGCACACGATGATGTCAGTGTGGTGAACTCTACATAAAGCGGACGATGATGTCAGTGTAGCGAACTATACATACAGCTGACTGAAAAATCAACGTAGGGTACTCTATATACAGCGGACGATGATGTCAGTGTAGGGAACTCGATCAACAGCGGACGATGATGTTAGTGTAGCGAACA
>JAXDRA010000763.1:0-11991 GCA_034190875.2 Urechis unicinctus
ACACATGGCAAGTATTTGCGAGATGTTTACCTTGGCAATCTCGACCGCAGTAATAGCGGGAATTCTTCAGACCCTCCTTCTTACACTCGTACAACAAACCACATCACTGGCATTGTTATATCAATAAGCATCATATTCATTTTTTAAATCTTTAATGATTATGTATCATATAGAAAACATTCCTGACACGGATGATGCACAACACAAAGTTTCTCAAATGCAACAAACATGAAACAAAGGCTTATATAATGAAATGATGCTTGTTTGTGGTAAAAGTTGATTTTACCAGTGGTATTAATTTGGAGGAGCAATTTGTATTGACAGATGTAATACATAGACTAATAAATCTGTAGCCTTTGTTAGTATTTCATGTCTAATGTACGTTACAAACATATTTATTTAGACATCCTGAATATTATACACTTAATGAATAAAGATAATTTTATCACCAGCCATTGTATTAAAACAATACATCCCAATATTATATGGCAATGGGGGCAATTTATTGAGTCCAAACAGATCAAATATAATCTGTTGGTCGAAAGGCGAGGCAGTAAACCACCACGCCAGTGGGACCGGCTCGTCACTGGTGAAAAGGGCGCTCTATTTTATGCCATTTACGCTAGCCTTCTGTGGTTGCCATAGAAATGAAATGGACGTTTATGGAAATATTATGCAAATCAGGATAAAAGTTGGACATTCAAAGCAATACCAGTAGTCTTGTTATTTGCTGCAACAATGTATCGGATGCCAACATGATGTCAAACAAAACGTAAATGCTTGGACCATTTCCACTATAGCACTACGAAATATTAGCAGCTAGAAGAAAAAAAATAAACCAAAAAACCATGACAACCTTACCTATACTACATTTATGACAAGAACAAATATGAATTTGACACGCGTATGTGATGAGATAAACGTTGAATGGCACATTTTCACGATGCTGTGTGCCTAATGTATGATGACTACCATAACACGAGAAAACCTTAAGAGTCACAATGAACATCAATACATATTTGCAACGTTTAGTCCAATGAATTATTCAAACATCATGCTGGTTGTCAACCCATTAAGCAATCACACTAAGCAGACATAAGCAGTGCTTCCAAAGCAATACATCAATAAAAAAACAAATGAATCGACTGATTGGATATAATTATACAATTTGACAAACATTAACCAGGCATCTAACTGTAAGCTCTGTTTTTAGTTAGTTAACAATTATGGTGCCTCTGCAAGAGCCCCGTGGCAGCCATATAAAGGCATAATAAATACTGTGATGTAAGGTCATCTTTTTAATGTCATGATATTGACCATTGAAATAATTCACTTTCATAACGAAAAGGAAATGACCAAAATGATCTCATACTGTAAATAAGACGTACAAGCCTTGTCGATTCTTCACCAAGTACGAGCACTTTGCAATAACTGACAATTCTACATGATAAAGTACATCATATCAGCAATACAACAACATTGTAAAAATGCACAGACATTGAACATATCAAGAAACACAATATACCTCAAATAAACCATTGTTATGCAGCTTTAACATGCAAGCATAAGTTGGGCATCTCATGAGATAACAATAAATAAACAGCTGGGGTACTTCCAGTCTATATACTGGTACTTGAGATACAGGACATGAGTCATAAAACACACTGGTGGGGTAGATACAGGCCACAAGTCATACAACACACTGGTGGGGTAGATACAGGATTATTTCAGCAACTTGTCTTAATGTTCACGCTTATGTCTCACAGGCCAGTCTGTCACTGAAAACACAGCCATAAACCTCTCAAAATAACAAAGAATTCAATATTTCAACAAAAATATGGTGCTTAAATACAAGGCAAAAATAAACACATGGCAAGTATTTGCGAGATGTTTACCTTGGCAATCTCGACCGCAGTAATAGCGGGAATTCTTCAGACCCTCCTTCTTACACTCGTACAACAAACCACATCACTGGCATTGTTATATCAATAAGCATCATATTCATTTTTTTAAAATCTTTAATGATTATGTATCATATAGAAAACATTCCTGACACGGATGATGCACAACACAAAGTTTCTCAAATGCAACAAACATGAAACAAAGGCTTATATAATGAAATGATGCTTGTTTGTGGTAAAAGTTGATTTTACCAGTGGTATTAATTTGGAGGAGCAATTTGTATTGACAGATGTAATACATAGACTAATAAATCTGTAGCCTTTGTTAGTATTTCATGTCTAATGTACGTTACAAACATATTTATTTAGACATCCTGAATATTATACACTTAATGAATAAAGATAATTTTATCACCAGCCATTGTATTAAAACAATACATCCCAATATTATATGGCAATGGGGGCAATTTATTGAGTCCAAACAGATCAAATATAATCTGTTGGTCGAAAGGCGAGGCAGTAAACCACCACGCCAGTGGGACCGGCTCTATTTTATGCCATTTACGCTAGCCTTCTGTGGTTGCCATAGAAATGAAATGGACGTTTATGGAAATATTATGCAAATCAGGATAAAAGTTGGACATTCAAAGCAATACCAGTAGTCTTGTTATTTGCTGCAACAATGTATCGGATGCCAACATGATGTCAAACAAAACGTAAATGCTTGGACCATTTCCACTATAGCACTACGAAATATTAGCAGCTAGAAGAAAAAAATAAACCAAAAAACCATGACAACCTTACCTATACTACATTTATGACAAGAACAAATATGAATTTGACACGCGTATGTGATGAGATAAACGTTGAATGGCACATTTTCACGATGCTGTGTGCCTAATGTATGATGACTACCATAACACGAGAAAACCTTAAGAGTCACAATGAACATCAATACATATTTGCAACGTTTAGTCCAATGAATTATTCAAACATCATGCTGGTTGTCAACCCATTAAGCAATCACACTAAGCAGACATAAGCAGTGCTTCCAAAGCAATACATCAATAAAAAAAACAAATGAATCGACTGATTGGATATAATTATACAATTTGACAAACATTAACCAGGCATCTAACTGTAAGCTCTGTTTTTAGTTAGTTAACAATTATGGTGCCTCTGCAAGAGCCCCGTGGCAGCCATATAAAGGCATAATAAATACTGTGATGTAAGGTCATCTTTTTAATGTCATGATATTGACCATTGAAATAATTCACTTTCATAACGAAAAGGAAATGACCAAAATGATCTCATACTGTAAATAAGACGTACAAGCCTTGTCGATTCTTCACCAAGTACGAGCACTTTGCAATAACTGACAATTCTACATGATAAAGTACATCATATCAGCAATACAACAACATTGTAAAAATGCACAGACATTGAACATATCAAGAAACACAATATACCTCAAATAAACCATTGTTATGCAGCTTTAACATGCAAGCATAAGTTGGGCATCTCATGAGATAACAATAAATAAACAGCTGGGGTACTTCCAGTCTATATACTGGTACTTGAGATACAGGACATGAGTCATAAAACACACTGGTGGGGTAGATACAGGCCACAAGTCATACAACACACTGGTGGGGTAGATACAGGATTATTTCAGCAACTTGTCTTAATGTTCACGCTTATGTCTCACAGGCCAGTCTGTCACTGAAAACACAGCCATAAACCTCTCAAAATAACAAAGAATTCAATATTTCAACAAAAATATGGTGCTTAAATACAAGGCAAAAATAAACACATGGCAAGTATTTGCGAGATGTTTACCTTGGCAATCTCGACCGCAGTAATAGCGGGAATTCTTCAGACCCTCCTTCTTACACTCGTACAACAAACCACATCACTGGCATTGTTATATCAATAAGCATCATATTCATTTTTTAAAATCTTTAATGATTATGTATCATATAGAAAACATTCCTGACACGGATGATGCACAACACAAAGTTTCTCAAATGCAACAAACATGAAACAAAGGCTTATATAATGAAATGATGCTTGTTTGTGGTAAAAGTTGATTTTACCAGTGGTATTAATTTGGAGGAGCAATTTGTATTGACAGATGTAATACATAGACTAATAAATCTGTAGCCTTTGTTAGTATTTCATGTATAATGTACGTTACAAACATATTTATTTAGACATCCTGAATATTATACACTTAATGAATAAAGATAATTTTATCACCAGCCATTGTATTAAAACAATACATCCCAATATTATATGGCAATGGGGGCAATTTATTGAGTCCAAACAGATCAAATATAATCTGTTGGTCGAAAGGCGAGGCAGTAAACCACCACGCCAGTGGGACCGGCTCGCGCTCTATTTTATGCCATTTACGCTAGCCTTCTGTGGTTGCCATAGAAATGAAATGGACGTTTATGGAAATATTATGCAAATCAGGATAAAAGTTGGACATTCAAAGCAATACCAGTAGTCTTGTTATTTGCTGCAACAATGTATCGGATGCCAACATGATGTCAAACAAAACGTAAATGCTTGGACCATTTCCACTATAGCACTACGAAATATTAGCAGCTAGAAGAAAAAAATAAACCAAAAAACCATGACAACCTTACCTATACTACATTTATGACAAGAACAAATATGAATTTGACACGCGTATGTGATGAGATAAACGTTGAATGGCACATTTTCACGATGCTGTGTGCCTAATGTATGATGACTACCATAACACGAGAAAACCTTAAGAGTCACAATGAACATCAATACATATTTGCAACGTTTAGTCCAATGAATTATTCAAACATCATGCTGGTTGTCAACCCATTAAGCAATCACACTAAGCAGACATAAGCAGTGCTTCCAAGCAGCAATACATCAATAAAAAAACAAATGAATCGACTGATTGGATATAATTATACAATTTGACAAACATTAACCAGGCATCTAACTGTAAGCTCTCTGTTTTTAGTTAGTTAACAATTATGGTGCCTCTGCAAGAGCCCCGTGGCAGCCATATAAAGGCATAATAAATACTGTGATGTAAGGTCATCTTTTTAATGTCATGATATTGACCATTGAAATAATTCACTTTCATAACGAAAAGGGAATGACCAAAATGATCTCATACTGTAAATAAGACGTACAAGCCTTGTCGATTCTTCACCAAGTACGAGCACTTTGCAATAACTGACAATTCTACATGATAAAGTACATCATATCAGCAATACAACAACATTGTAAAAATGCACAGACATTGAACATATCAAGAAACACAATATACCTCAAATAAACCATTGTTATGCAGCTTTAACATGCAAGCATAAGTTGGGCATCTCATGAGATAACAATAAATAAACAGCTGGGGTACTTCCAGTCTATATACTGGTACTTGAGATACAGGACATGAGTCATAAAACACACTGGTGGGGTAGATACAGGCCACAAGTCATACAACACACTGGTGGGGTAGATACAGGATTATTTCAGCAACTTGTCTTAATGTTCACGCTTATGTCTCACAGGCCAGTCTGTCACTGAAAACACAGCCATAAACCTCTCAAAATAACAAAGAATTCAATATTTCAACAAAAATATGGTGCTTAAATACAAGGCAAAAATAAACACATGGCAAGTATTTGCGAGATGTTTACCTTGGCAATCTCGACCGCAGTAATAGCGGGAATTCTTCAGACCCTCCTTCTTACACTCGTACAACAAACCACATCACTGGCATTGTTATATCAATAAGCATCATATTCATTTTTTAAAATCTTTAATGATTATGTATCATATAGAAAACATTCCTGACACGGATGATGCACAACACAAAGTTTCTCAAATGCAACAAACATGAAACAAAGGCTTATATAATGAAATGATGCTTGTTTGTGGTAAAAGTTGATTTTACCAGTGGTATTAATTTGGGAGGAGCAATTTGTATTGACAGATGTAATACATAGACTAATAAATCTGTAGCCTTTGTTAGTATTTCATGTATAATGTACGTTACAAACATATTTATTTAGACATCCTGAATATTATACACTTAATGAATAAAGATAATTTTATCACCAGCCATTGTATTAAAACAATACATCCCAATATTATATGGCAATGGGGGCAATTTATTGAGTCCAAACAGATCAAATATAATCTGTTGGTCGAAAGGCGAGGCAGTAAACCACCACGCCAGTGGGACCGGGCTCTATTTTATGCCATTTACGCTAGCCTTCTGTGGTTGCCATAGAAATGAAATGGACGTTTATGGAAATATTATGCAAATCAGGATAAAAGTTGGACATTCAAAGCAATACCAGTAGTCTTGTTATTTGCTGCAACAATGTATCGGATGCCAACATGATGTCAAACAAAACGTAAATGCTTGGACCATTTCCACTATAGCACTACGAAATATTAGCAGCTAGAAAGAAAAAAATAAACCAAAAAACCATGACAACCTTACCTATACTACATTTATGACAAGAACAAATATGAATTTGACACGCGTATGTGATGATGAGATAAACGTTGAATGGCACATTTTCACGATGCTGTGTGCCTAATGTATGATGACTACCATAACACGAGAAAACCTTAAGAGTCACAATGAACATCAATACATATTTGCAACGTTTAGTCCAATGAATTATTCAAACATCATGCTGGTTGTCAACCCATTAAGCAATCACATTAAGCAGACATAAGCAGTGCTTCCAAAGCAATACATCAATAAAAAAACAAATGAATCGACTGATTGGATATAATTATACAATTTGACAAACATTAACCAGGCATCTAACTGTAAGCTCTGTTTTTAGTTAGTTAACAATTATGGTGCCTCTGCAAGAGCCCCGTGGCAGCCATATAAAGGCATAATAAATACTGTGATGTAAGGTCATCTTTTTAATGTCATGATATTGACCATTGAAATAATTCACTTTCATAACGAAAAGGAAATGACCAAAATGATCTCATACTGTAAATAAGACGTACAAGCCTTGTCGATTCTTCACCAAGTACGAGCACTTTGCAATAACTGACAATTCTACATGATAAAGTACATCATATCAGCAATACAACAACATTGTAAAAATGCACAGACATTGAACATATCAAGAAACACAATATACCTCAAATAAACCATTGTTATGCAGCTTTAACATGCAAGCATAAGTTGGGCATCTCATGAGATAACAATAAATAAACAGCTGGGGTACTTCCAGTCTATATACTGGTACTTGAGATACAGGACATGAGTCATAAAACACACTGGGTGGGGTAGATACAGGCCACAAGTCATACAACACACTGGTGGGGTAGATACAGGATTATTTCAGCAACTTGTCTTAATGTTCACGCTTATGTCTCACAGGCCAGTCTGTCACTGAAAACACAGCCATAAACCTCTCAAAATAACAAAGAATTCAATATTTCAACAAAAATATGGTGCTTAAATACAAGGCAAAAATAAACACATGGCAAGTATTTGCGAGATGTTTACCTTGGCAATCTCGACCGCAGTAATAGCGGGAATTCTTCAGACCCTCCTTCTTACACTCGTACAACAAACCACATCACTGGCATTGTTATATCAATAAGCATCATATTCATTTTTTAAAATCTTTAATGATTATGTATCATATAGAAAACATTCCTGACACGGATGATGCACAACACAAAGTTTCTCAAATGCAACAAACATGAAACAAAGGCTTATATAATGAAATGATGCTTGTTTGTGGTAAAAGTTGATTTTACCAGTGGTATTAATTTGGAGGAGCAATTTGTATTGACAGATGTAATACATAGACTAATAAATCTGTAGCCTTTGTTAGTATTTCATGTCTAATGTACGTTACAAACATATTTATTTAGACATCCTGAATATTATACACTTAATGAATAAAGATAATTTTATCACCAGCCATTGTATTAAAACAATACATCCCAATATTATATGGCAATGGGGGCAATTTATTGAGTCCAAACAGATCAAATATAATCTGTTGGTCGAAAGGCGAGGCAGTAAACCACCACGCCAGTGGGACCGGCTCGTCACTGGGAAGGGCGCTCTATTTTATGCCATTTACGCTAGCCTTCTGTGGTTGCCATAGAAATGAAATGGACGTTTATGGAAATATTATGCAAATCAGGATAAAAGTTGGACATTCAAAGCAATACCAGTAGTCTTGTTATTTGCTGCAACAATGTATCGGATGCCAACATGATGTCAAACAAAACGTAAATGCTTGGACCATTTCCACTATAGCACTACGAAATATTAGCAGCTAGAAGAAAAAAAAATAAACCAAAAAAACCATGACAACCTTACCTATACTACATTTATGACAAGAACAAATATGAATTTGACACGCGTATGTGATGAGATAAACGTTGAATGGCACATTTTCACGATGCTGTGTGCCTAATGTATGATGACTACCATAACACGAGAAAACCTTAAGAGTCACAATGAACATCAATACATATTTGCAACGTTTAGTCCAATGAATTATTCAAACATCATGCTGGTTGTCAACCCATTAAGCAATCACACTAAGCAGACATAAGCAGTGCTTCCAAAGCAATACATCAATAAAAAAACAAATGAATCGACTGATTGGATATAATTATACAATTTGACAAACATTAACCAGGCATCTAACTGTAAGCTCTGTTTTTAGTTAGTTAACAATTATGGTGCCTCTGCAAGAGCCCCGTGGCAGCCATATAAAGGCATAATAAATACTGTGATGTAAGGTCATCTTTTTAATGTCATGATATTGACCATTGAAATAATTCACTTTCATAACGAAAAGGAAATGACCAAAATGATCTCATACTGTAAATAAGACGTACAAGCCTTGTCGATTCTTCACCAAGTACGAGCACTTTGCAATAACTGACAATTCTACATGATAAAGTACATCATATCAGCAATACAACAACATTGTAAAAATGCACAGACATTGAACATATCAAGAAACACAATATACCTCAAATAAACCATTGTTATGCAGCTTTAACATGCAAGCATAAGTTGGGCATCTCATGAGATAACAATAAATAAACAGCTGGGGTACTTCCAGTCTATATACTGGTACTTGAGATACAGGACATGAGTCATAAAACACACTGGTGGGGTAGATACAGGCCACAAGTCATACAACACACTGGTGGGGTAGATACAGGATTATTTCAGCAACTTGTCTTAATGTTCACGCTTATGTCTCACAGGCCAGTCTGTCACTGAAAACACAGCCATAAACCTCTCAAAATAACAAAGAATTCAATATTTCAACAAAAATATGGTGCTTAAATACAAGGCAAAAATAAACACATGGCAAGTATTTGCGAGATGTTTACCTTGGCAATCTCGACCGCAGTAATAGCGGGAATTCTTCAGACCCTCCTTCTTACACTCGTACAACAAACCACATCACTGGCATTGTTATATCAATAAGCATCATATTCATTTTTTAAAATCTTTAATGATTATGTATCATATAGAAAACATTCCTGACACGGATGATGCACAACACAAAGTTTCTCAAATGCAACAAACATGAAACAAAGGCTTATATAATGAAATGATGCTTGTTTGTGGTAAAAGTTGATTTTACCAGTGGTATTAATTTGGAGGAGCAATTTGTATTGACAGATGTAATACATAGACTAATAAATCTGTAGCCTTTGTTAGTATTTCATGTCTAATGTACGTTACAAACATATTTATTTAGACATCCTGAATATTATACACTTAATGAATAAAGATAATTTTATCACCAGCCATTGTATTAAAACAATACATCCCAATATTATATGGCAATGGGGGCAATTTATTGAGTCCAAACAGATCAAATATAATCTGTTGGTCGAAAGGCGAGGCAGTAAACCACCACGCCAGTGGGACCGGCTCGTCACTGGTGAAAAGGGCGCTCTATTTTATGCCATTTACGCTAGCCTTCTGTGGTTGCCATAGAAATGAAATGGACGTTTATGGAAATATTATGCAAATCAGGATAAAAGTTGGACATTCAAAGCAATACCAGTAGTCTTGTTATTTGCTGCAACAATGTATCGGATGCCAACATGATGTCAAACAAAACGTAAATGCTTGGACCATTTCCACTATAGCACTACGAAATATTAGCAGCTAGAAGAAAAAATAAACCAAAAAACCATGACAACCTTACCTATACTACATTTATGACAAGAACAATATGAATTTGACACGCGTATGTGATGAGATAAACGTTGAATGGCACATTTTCACGATGCTGTGTGCCTAATGTATGATGACTACCATAACACGAGAAAACCTTAAGAGTCACAATGAACATCAATACATATTTGCAACGTTTAGTCCAATGAATTATTCAAACATCATGCTGGTTGTCAACCCATTAAGCAATCACACTAAGCAGACATAAGCAGTGCTTCCAAAGCAATACATCAATAAAAAAACAAATGAATCGACTGATTGGATATAATTATACAATTTGACAAACATTAACCAGGCATCTAACTGTAAGCTCTGTTTTTAGTTAGTTAACAATTATGGTGCCTCTGCAAGAGCCCCGTGGCAGCCATATAAAGGCATAATAAATACTGTGATGTAAGGTCATCTTTTTAATGTCATGATATTGACCATTGAAATAATTCACTTTCATAACGAAAAGGAAATGACCAAAATGATCTCATACTGTAAATAAGACGTACAAGCCTTGTCGATTCTTCACCAAGTACGAGCACTTTGCAATAACTGACAATTCTACATGATAAAGTACATCATATCAGCAATACAACAACATTGTAAAAATGCACAGACATTGAACATATCAAGAAACACAATATACCTCAAATAAACCATTGTTATGCAGCTTTAACATGCAAGCATAAGTTGGGCATCTCATGAGATAACAATAAATAAACAGCTGGGGTACTTCCAGTCTATATACTGGTACTTGAGATACAGGACATGAGTCATAAAACACACTGGTGGGGTAGATACAGGCCACAAGTCATACAACACACTGGTGGGGTAGATACAGGATTATTTCAGCAACTTGTCTTAATGTTCACGCTTATGTCTCACAGGCCAGTCTGTCACTGAAAACACAGCCATAAACCTCTCAAAATAACAAAGAATTCAATATTTCAACAAAAATATGGTGCTTAAATACAAGGCAAAAATAAACACATGGCAAGTATTTGCGAGATGTTTACCTTGGCAATCTCGACCGCAGTAATAGCGGGAATTCTTCAGACCCTCCTTCTTACACTCGTACAACAAACCACATCACTGGCATTGTTATATCAATAAAGCATCATATTCATTTTTTAAAATCTTTAATGATTATGTATCATATAGAAAACATTCCTGACACGGATGATGCACAACACAAAGTTTCTCAAATGCAACAAACATGAAACAAAGGCTTATATAATGAAATGATGCTTGTTTGTGGTAAAAGTTGATTTTACCAGTGGTATTAATGTTTGGAGGAGCAATTTGTATTGACAGATGTAATACATAGACTAATAAATCTGTAGCCTTTGTTAGTATTTCATGATAATGTACGTTACAAACATATTTATTTAGACATCCTGAATATTATACACTTAATGAATAAAGATAATTTTATCACCAGCCATTGTATTAAAACAATACATCCCAATATTATATGGCAATGGGGGCAATTTATTGAGTCCCAAACAGATCAAATATAATCTGTTGGTCGAAAGGCGAGGCAGTAAACCACCACGCCAGTGGGGACCGGATCTATTTTTATGCCATTTACGCTAGCCTTCTGTGGTTGCCATAGAAATGAAATGGACGTTTATGGAAATATTATGCAAACAGGATAAAAGTTTGGACATTCAAAAGCAATACCAGTAGTCTTGTTATTTGCTGCAAACATGTATCGGATGCCAACATGATGTCAAAACAAAACGTAAATGCTTTGGACCATTTCCACTATAGCAACTAAGAAATATTAGCAGCTAGAAGAAAAAAAATAAACCAAAAAACCATGGACAACCTTAC
>JAXDRA010000764.1:0-25100 GCA_034190875.2 Urechis unicinctus
TGCTCAGTTTTGGCTTCTTAAATAGTGTCTGAGGAAGTCATGATGTTTTGGAGCGTGATCAAAAAGGTGTTAATGGACAATGACCATCACAACTGTCGTCGTTAAATCAAAATAATGATACAGACGTTCATGCTGGTAGGCAACTCAAGATTCTTTACTGGCTATATTCAGCACTAATTGATAGCTTTATTTTCTTGCTGCAGCTCTCGATCGAATATGCGTTCCCATTATATGGAAGTTGGTCACACCAAGAGAGCAACTACCGCCATTTCTACTGTAGAAACCGGCGTACAAGTTAGTACAATGGTTTATTGTGTCTGTGTCTTCTTCATAAACCGTATAACATACAATTGATTAGATCACTGAGAGAGGGTCATTACTCAACAATCACATCTAAGCACTGTTTCGAATGCAATTCTAACACATATTACATCCAACCTAAATATGTCTGTCTATCCTTTCAATTTCTTCTTGTATACGAGGCATTGAGAAGAGTTGTTTGATGAAGTACTCAGTTCTTATACGAAGCACAAATCAGATGCAAATATTCAATTAGTGCGTCTTAAATCATGGTCAAGAAATATCGACCATTCATAAACAGCATATATATTAGCACATCTTTTCAAGGTAAGTGTTGGTTGGAATGAATTTTTCCAGGATCCTGTTTGATGATAAAAACACCCTCATTCATTGCTTAAGTGGATCAGAAGAGAAGCACTATTCTTTGCAGTCTATGGTAATAGCGGGGACTGTTAAACAAGCGTTCAACTGTGTGCTATTCAGTCAGTTATGCACCCCCCAGTGCCGGATCATGACTCAATTACGTCACTGATTTGCCATCCATCACCAAATGCGGCGTGGACAAGCTACACACTTCTATGCGCACCCACTCTACGACGTAAAGCCACAACGATGTAAAACACCATAGCTTATATCTGTATTAAGGGAATGTGGCAGTTTCTATTGAGAGTGCTATCAACGTGTGAGATGGCAGAGCTTTGTGTAGTCTTGCCTACTGATGGTATATGTTGGTGATTCGTATTGCACTGCGTTTGCAATAAGCATGAGTGTCAAAATTGCTAAAAGTGTCCAGCTCAGTTTATCAGCGCCTTGTACGTGAATTCGCTAGCACCATGTTTAGTCTCATGTTGATATGAGGGCATGAGAACAATAACAATACCAATACCAATAAATTAACAACGGTTTGTTGGTGAAGCTTCCAAGCATGTCTTCCAAAATTGGAGGTTAACCGAATAAACTGGAAAACCGCATTCCGTATGAGGTCTTAGTTGCTGAATCAAAATATCTTGTGTACCCTAAGTTTACACGGCTATAGTTGTGTTAATAAAGTAAACATATTTATATGCAAGATGAACTGTACAAATAACATTTGACGCAAGTGGAACCTTTTTCTGCTAATGATAATGACTACTGGTAGCAATATATAGTCTGCTTCTATGTAGTCGACATTGAGCCACCTACATCATAGGGCTTATACTGAACTGGCCAAAACTGCCTTGGTATTATGATCCAAATTCTGCGAGTACCCTTAAGTGCCACAGGATTTGTTATAGCTGTAATTTACGATAGCGATAAAAATTAGGACTATGAAATGATTTATTATATTGAGATTATATGCAAAATAAACTTACTTAGGTCATGTGTTGAGCAAAGTACTGTGATATAAAATTAATTCTCCCGAGTGGCGACCAGCTGGTGTTTTCCTGTAAGGGATATCTTTTGCAAGCAACAGGTATCATTGCCGCTCGTTGCACCCGAAAGCTAATGTGTACTGCTATGTATTAATGTTTGATTACGCCCTGGTGGCAAGCAAGGAGCTACACAATGAATTAACAGTCGACTATAATGCAGCCGAGGTAAAGCCTGCTGATCCGTTGTTTAAGAGCTTGGCATTTTGACCCATGTTGAATAAACTCACCCACCTAAAGGGCGAGAACCATTGAAAAGGTCGCAGAAGTAATAGGACTACAATGACAGCCTCAGCCACCTTCCATCGTCTGGCTCCTTGGAAAAGCACCCAATCAGTGCTAGTGGTTCCGTTAAGTGTACACGCACTTTGTGGGTGTCATATAGTTAATAATTTGGTGATTAATATTTCGATGTGCAAACGCATCAACTTCACACCCGTTTTTGTTCAGTTACAGTGAACTAATGAACCGCGAGCGATATTTGTCAGCTGTATAAATTAATTTATGAATCAGCGTTCCTCATTGCAATGCAACTAATGTTAAGTGATTGTGAGTAAATCTAATGCTTGGGTTGAAAATGTAGATAATTTGTACAGAACAAATCCTTTCAAATAAAACTTCATGAGGAAGTCAATGCTTCGTATTGAATCACAGTCAAGGTTCGCCATGGCCAATTGCCTTTGCCATGATCGCCATTAACGCAACCTGCAAATGCCATTTTCATCGTAACCACAAATCCTTTTTATACCCTCGCCATCGAATTTCGCCTTGTAACGACTATTTCACCTAATATAGAATGATGCTTTAGGTTCCCCTTGAATATGACACCTTTCATATTGCAGTAACAAAACTACGCACTATTCTATACTTCATGTTTACTGTTTTTGTACAAATCGAGAATGCGACCATCTGAACGAAATGAAGCCGAGTACCAACCTGGTTTCATCCGATAGAGCGTTTTATGATGCGCCATAAGCGGGCGCATCGTCTCCATTACGTTATTTAATGTGAGCTGGGTGAATGTTATATGCACTTAAAGAGCATCTATCTCCACGCCGTTAGCAGCGAACCCTGCTGATATATATAGGTGTATATTAAGAGCAAAATTGGACATATTTATTATGAATGGCACTATTTGATATCCCGCAGCTACGTTTTAACGTTGACGTTCAGTGCGCCGAAAATATCCTATCAGCCAACGGCGGATATAAAGAAACATTGAACGGGCTCGATACTCAACCAACCAGTTCCCTGCGTTTCAAACATAGGGAGAAAAGTAGACATGATGTTTCGGTACTACATAGCGCTGAGAAACTATATACTATGATGATGTTACGAGCATTGTTTTTATAAAAGGAGATCCAAAACATTTCATCAAGCTCGGTCATACTGGTTTAATATGATATCAGGACCATAAATACATATTTATTGTTCATATGACGTTACTTATTTGACTTAAATAGTTGATGTAAGTCAATGTTTGTACTCATTCTACCGCCATGGCAGTATATGTGATGTAACTGATTGGTGTAACCGACGTTATCTGAGTTTTGGAACATCTAGTCCCTATACTTAGCTATAGATTGCAGATATTGGTCGGTCATACTGTTACTAAAAGTGTCTTCCTTAATATCAACACATATCAGCTTTGTCTCTTCAATCATCACAATCACAGATACTGCATACTGCGTCCAACACAATATCAAATTATGAAATGGAATTCAGTATGGAGTGAATATGACATTATAAGATAGTGTCACAATGGTTTCTGTAATGGAACTTATTTAATGAAATATTCCAAAGCGCAAGTATCGAACATGTACAAACGACAAATATCTAACAGTTGTCAACCAATACTACCTCCCCTTGATAAGCCACAAAACAATACTAAATACGCGCTAATGTTTTTTGGTCACATCTGCAGTACAGGCAAATGCCCGTTTATAACCTGTGCAACGATCGCATGGAACCTACGGGCATTTTCAGGCCTTGAACTACTTAACAATGCCCCAATGCTTTCACTAGGGAACAGTTACACCCAAACATAATTTAATGGCTTTTGCTGACAACAAAACTGCTTGATTTAAAGAAGGCATTTGACACGATTGCTCACGACATTCCATTTCAAAATGCATAATGCGATATTTGTGTTGCAGCTTGTGTGGATCAATATCATTTAACAAACGAAACAGCAAATTCAGTACAAAAATATTCTTTCGGATATATCAGGAAAATAAGGGTCTATTCATACAATCGATTTTACATGCCGATGAAACTGCAATATACTGCGCCATAAAGAAGCCATGAACACTAAAAACTATGAACTTATTAAGTCAAAAACTTGGCCCAAAATAAATAAACCCTCTGTTAATATATCTTGAACAACTCCTTCATGTAGTTAGAACAACGGACACCTGAGATACATCGCTAGCAAATTATTCTATATGGGAACAACAATTGATAACAAAAAACATTGAATTAGTGGCAACCAACGTGTTCAACCTAGTGTTGCCTCGATATCGAAGAACAAATATTTCGGTCGCAAACACTTTATGTACTGTACACAAGACCCTATTTGGATCGTTTGTATTGTTGCGAAATATGGGTAAACATTGTACGCATAAATTGCTTCTCAATAATGAATTATCATGTATTCAGTATGGCTCTGTGATTCTTGTAAATTGCAAAGCTGCATGTTTAGTGTCCGTGCCTTGTTCTCGTGAGTGCCTCGAAATATCCTACGACATATGACATGTATGTATATTTTTATCCTATATTTGGGCTTCGGGTATGTCAAACCAATGTATGATGCTCTGTTTTGGCTTCTTAAATAGTGTCTGAGGAAGTCATGATGTTTTGGAGCGTGATCAAAAAGGTGTTAATGGACAATGACCATCACAACTGTCGTCGTTAAATCAAAATAATGATACAGACGTTCATGCTGGTAGGCAACTCAAGATTCTTTACTGGCTACATTCAGCACTAATTGATAGCTTTATTTTCTTGCTGCAGCTCTCGATCGAATATGCGTTCCCATTATCTGGAAGTTGGTCACACCAAGAGAGCAACTACCGCCATTTCTACTGTAGAAACCGGCGTACAAGTTAGTACAATGGTTTATTGTGGTGTGTCTTCTTCATAAACTGTATAACATACAATTGATTAGATCACTGAGAGAGGGTCATTACTCAACAATCACATCTAAGCACTGTTTCGAATGCAATTCTAACACATATTACATCCAACCTAAATATGTCTGTCTATCCTTTCAATTTCTTCTTGTATACGAGGCATTGAGAAGAGTTGTTTGATGAAGTACTCAGTTCTTATACGAAGCACAAATCAGATGCAAATATTCAATTAGTGCGTCTTAAATCATGGTCAAGAAATATCGACCATTCATAAACAGCATATATATTAGCACATCTTTTCAAGGTAAGTGTTGGTTGGAATGAATTTTTCCAGGATCCTGTTTGATGATAAAAACACCCTCATTCATTGCTTAAGTGGATCAGAAGAGAAGCACTATTCTTTGCAGTCTGTGGTTATAGCGGGGACTGTTAAACAAGCGTTCCACTGTGTGCTATTCAGTCAGTAATGCACCCCCCAGTGCCGGATCATGACTCAATTACGATTTGCCATCCATCACCAAATGCGGCATGGACAAGCTACACACTTCCATGCGCACCCACTCTACGACGTAAAGCCACAACCATGTAAAACACCATAGCTTATATCTGTATTAAGGGAATGTGGCAGTTGCTATTGAGAGTGCTATCAACGTGTGAGATGTCAGAGCTTTGAGTAGTCTTGCCTACTGATGGTATATGTTGGTGATTCGTATTGCACTGCGTTTGCAATAAGCATGAGTGTCAAAATTGCTAGAAGTGTCCAGCTCAGTTTATCAGCGCCTTGTACGTGAATTCGCTAGCACCATGTTTAGTCTCATGTTGATATGAGGGCATGAGAACAATAACAATACCAATACCAATAAATTAACAAAGGTTTGTTGATGAAGCTTCCAAGCATGTCTTCCAAAATTGGAGGTTAACCGAATAAACTGGAAAACCGCATTCCTTATGAGGTCTTAGTTGCTGAATCAAAATATCTTGTGTACCCTAAGTTTACACGGCTATAGTTGTGTTAATAAAGTAAACATATTTATATGCAAGATGAACTGTACAAATAACATTTGACGCAAGAGGAACCTTTTTCTGCTAATGATAATGACTACTGGTAGCAATATATAGTCTGCTTCTATGTAGTCGACATTGAGCCACCTACATCATAGGGCTTATACTGAACTGGCCAAAACTGCCTTGGTATTATGAGCCAAATTCTGCGAGTACCCTTAAGTGCCACAGGATTTGTTATAGCTGTAATTTACGATAGCGATAAAAATTAGGACTATGAAATGATTTATTATATTGAGATTATATGCAAAATAAACTTACTTAGGTCATGTGTTGAGCAAAGTACTGTGATATAAAATTAATTCTCCCGAGTGGCGACCAGCTGGTGTTTTCCTGTAAGGGATATCTTTTGCAAGCAACAGGTATCATTGCCGCTCGTTGCACCCGAAAGCTAATGTGTACTGCTATGTATTAATGTTTGATTACGCCCTGGTGGCGAGCAAGGAGCTACACAATGAATTAACAGTCGCCTATAATGCAGCCGAGGTAAAGCCTGCTGATCCGTTGCTTAAGAGCTTGGTATTTTGACCCATGTTGAATAAACTCACCCACCTAAAGGGCGAGAACCATTGAAAAGGTCGCAGAAGTAATAGGACTGCAATGACAGCCTAAGCCGCCTTCCATCGTCTGGCTCCTTGGAAAAACCCCCAATCAGTGCTAGTGGTTCCGTTAAGTGTACACGCACTTTGTGGGTGTCATATAGTTAATAATTTGGTGATTAATATTTCGATGTGCAAACGCATCAACTTCACACCCGTTTGTTCAGTTACAGTGAACTAATGAACCGCGAGCGATATTTGTCAGCTGTATAAGTTAATTTATGAATCAGCGTTCCTCATTGCAATGCAACTAATGTTAAGTGATTGTGAGTAAATCTAATGCTTGGGTTGAAAATGTAGATAATTTGTACAGAACAAATCCTTTCAAATAAAACTTCATGAGGAAGTCAATGCTTCGTATTGAATCACAGTCAAGGTTCGCCATGGCCAATTGCCTTTGCCATGATCGCCATTAACGCAACCTGCAAATGCCATTTTCATCGTAACCACAAATCCTTTTTATACCCTCGCCATCGAATTTCGCCTTGTAACGACTATTTCACCTAATATAGAATGATGCTTTAGGTTCCCCTTGAATATGACACCTTTCATATTGCAGTAACAAAACTACGCACTATTCTATACTTCATGTTTACTGTTTTTTGTACAAATCGAGAATGCGACCATCTGAACGAAATGAAGCCGAGTACCAACCTGGTTTCATCCGATAGAGCGTTTTATGATGCGCCATAAGCGGGCGCATCGACTCCATTACGGTAGTTAATGTGAGCTGGGTGAATGTTATGTGCACTTAAAGAGCATCAATCTCCACGCCGTTAGCGGCGAATCCTGCTGATATATATAGGTGTATATTAAGAGCAAAATTGGACATATTTATTATGAATGGCACTATTTGATATCCCGCAGCTACGTTTTAACGTTGACGCTCAGTGCGCCGAGAATATCCTATCAGCCAACGGCGGATATAAAGAAACATTGAACGTGCTCGATACTCAACCAACCAGTTCCCTGCGTTTCAAACATAGGGAGAAAAGTAGACATGATGTTTCGGTACTACATAGCGCTGAGAAACTATATACTATGATGATGTTACGAGCATTGTTTTTATAAAAGGAGATCCAAAACATTTCATCAAGCGCGGTCATACTGGTTTAATATGATATCAGAACCATAAATACATATTCATTGTTCATATGACGTTACTGATTTGACTTAAGGCGAGGACAAGCTACACACTTCCATGCGCACCCCCTCTACGACGTAAAGCCACAACGATGTAAAACACCATAGCTTATATCTGTATTAAGGGAATGTGGCAGTTGCTATTGAGAGTGCTATCAACGTGTGAGATGTCAGAGCTTTGAGTAGTCTTGCCTACTGATGGTATATGTTGGTGATTCGTATTGCACTGCGTTTGCAATAAGCATGAGTGTCAAAATTGCTAGAAGTGTCCAGCTCAGTTTATCAGCGCCTTGTACGTGAATTCGCTAGCACCATGTTTAGTCTCATGTTGATATGAGGGCATGAGAACAATAACAATACCAATACCAATAAATTAACAAAGGTTTGTTGATGAAGCTTCCAAGCATGTCTTCCAAAATTGGAGGTTAACCGAATAAACTGGAAAACCGCATTCCTTATGAGGTCTTAGTTGCTGAATCAAAATATCTTGTGTACCCTAAGTTTACACGGCTATAGTTGTGTTAATAAAGTAAACATATTTATATGCAAGATGAACTGTACAAATAACATTTGACGCAAGAGGAACCTTTTTCTGCTAATGATAATGACTACTGGTAGCAATATATAGTCTGCTTCTATGTAGTCGACATTGAGCCACCTACATCATAGGGCTTATACTGAACTGGCCAAAACTGCCTTGGTATTATGATCCAAATTCTGCGAGTACCCTTAAGTGCCACAGGATTTGTTATAGCTGTAATTTACGATAGCGATAAAAATTAGGACTATGAAATGATTTATTATATTGAGATTATATGCAAAATAAACTTACTTAGGTCATGTGTTGAGCAAAGTACTGTGATATAAAATTAATTCTCCCGAGTGGCGACCAGCTGGTGTTTTCCTGTAAGGGATATCTTTTGCAAGCAACAGGTATCATTGCCGCTCGTTGCACCCGAAAGCTAATGTGTACTGCTATGTATTAATGTTTGATTACGCCCTGGTGGCGAGCAAGGAGCTACACAATGAATTAACAGTCGCCTAGAATGCAGCCGAGGTAAAGCCTGCTGATCCGTTGCTTAAGAGCTTGGTATTTTGACCCATGTTGAATAAACTCACCCACCTAAAGGGCGAGAACCATTGAAAAGGTCGTAGAAGTAATAGGACTGCAATGACAGCCTAAGCCGCCTTCCATCGTCTGGCTCCTTGGAAAAAACCCCCAATCAGTGCTAGTGGTTCCGTTAAGTGTACACGCACTTTGTGGGTGTCATATAGTTAATAATTTGGTGATTAATATTTCGATGTGCAAACGCATCAACTTCACACCCGTTTGTTCAGTTACAGTGAACTAATGAACCGCGAGCGATATTTGTCAGCTGTATAAGTTAATTTATGAATCAGCGTTCCTCATTGCAATGCAACTAATGTTAAGTGATTGTGAGTAAATCTAATGCTTGGGTTGAAAATGTAGATAATTTGTACAGAACAAATCCTTTCAAATAAAACTTCATGAGGAAGTCAATGCTTCGTATTGAATCACAGTCAAGGTTCGCCATGGCCAATTGCCTTTGCCATGATCGCCATTAACGCAACCTGCAAATGCCATTTTCATCGTAACCACAAATCCTTTTTATACCCTCGCCATCGAATTTCGCCTTGTAACGACTATTTCACCTAATATAGAATGATGCTTTAGGTTCCCCTTGAATATGACACCTTTCATATTGCAGTAACAAAACTACGCACTATTCTATACTTCATGTTTACTGTTTTTTGTACAAATCGAGAATGCGACCATCTGAACGAAATGAAGCCGAGTACCAACCTGGTTTCATCCGATAGAGCGTTTTATGATGCGCCATAAGCGGGCGCATCGACTCCATTACGGTAGTTAATGTGAGCTGGGTGAATGTTATGTGCACTTAAAGAGCATCAATCTCCACGCCGTTAGCGGCGAATCCTGCTGATATATATAGGTGTATATTAAGAGCAAAATTGGACATATTTATTATGAATGGCACTATTTGATATCCCGCAGCTACGTTTTAACGTTGACGCTCAGTGCGCCGAGAATATCCTATCAGCCAACGGCGGATATAAAGAAACATTGAACGTGCTCGATACTCAACCAACCAGTTCCCTGCGTTTCAAACATAGGGAGAAAAGTAGACATGATGTTTCGGTACTACATAGCGCTGAGAAACTATATACTATGATGATGTTACGAGCATTGTTTTTATAAAAGGAGATCCAAAACATTTCATCAAGCGCGGTCATACTGGTTTAATATGATATCAGAACCATAAATACATATTCATTGTTCATATGACGTTACTGATTTGACTTAAGGCGAGGACAAGCTACACACTTCCATGCGCACCCCCTCTACGACGTAAAGCCACAACGATGTAAAACACCATAGCTGATATCTGTATTAAGGGAATGTGGCAGTTGCTATTGAGAGTGCTATCAACGTGTGAGATGTCAGAGCTTTGTGTAGTCTTGCCTACTGATGGCATATGTTGGTGATTCGTATTGCACTGCGTTTGCAATAAGCATGAGTGTCAAAATTGCTAAAATTGTCCAGCTCAGTTTATCAGCGCCTTGTACGTGAATTCGCTAGCACCATGTTTAGTCTCATGTTGATATGAGGGCATGAGAACAATAACAATACCAATACCAATAAATTAACAACGGTTTGTTGATGAAGCTTCCAAGCATGTCTTCCAAAATTGGAGGTTAACCGAATAAACTGGAAAACCGCATTCCTTATGAGGTCTTAGTTGCTGAATCAAAATATCTTGTGTACCCTAAGTTTACACGGCTATAGTTGTGTTAATAAAGTAAACATATTTATATGCAAGATGAACTGTACAAATAACATTTGACGCAAGAGGAACCTTTTTCTGCTAATGATAATGACTACTGGTAGCAATATATAGTCTGCTTCTATGTAGTCGACATTGAGCCACCTACATCATAGGGCTTATACTGAACTGGCCAAAACTGCCTTGGTATTATGATCCAAATTCTGCGAGTACCCTTAAGTGCCACAGGATTTGTTATAGCTGTAATTTACGATAGCGATAAAAATTAGGACTATGAAATGATTTATTATATTGAGATTATATGCAAAATAAACTTACTTAGGTCATGTGTTGAGCAAAGTACTGTGATATAAAATTAATTCTCCCGAGTGGCGACCAGCTGGTGTTTTCCTGTAAGGGATATCTTTTGCAAGCAACAGGTATCATTGCCGCTCGTTGCACCCGAAAGCTAATGTGTACTGCTATGTATTAATGTTTGATTACGCCCTGGTGGCGAGCAAGGAGCTACACAATGAATTAACAGTCGCCTATAATGCAGCCGAGGTAAAGCCTGCTGATCCGTTGCTTAAGAGCTTGGTATTTTGACCCATGTTGAATAAACTCACCCACCTAAAGGGCGAGAACCATTGAAAAGGTCGTAGAAGTAATAGGACTGCAATGACAGCCTAAGCCGCCTTCCATCGTCTGGCTCCTTGGAAAAACCCCCAATCAGTGCTAGTGGTTCCGTTAAGTGTACACGCACTTTGTGGGTGTCATATAGTTAATAATTTGGTGATTAATATTTCGATGTGCAAACGCATCAACTTCACACCCGTTTGTTCAGTTACAGTGAACTAATGAACCGCGAGCGATATTTGTCAGCTGTATAAATTAATTTATGAATCAGCGTTCCTCATTGCAATGCAACTAATGTTAAGTGATTGTGAGTAAATCTAATGCTTGGGTTGAAAATGTAGATAATTTGTACAGAACAAATCCTTTCAAATAAAACTTCATGAGGAAGTCAATGCTTCGTATTGAATCACAGTCAAGGTTCGCCATGGCCAATTGCCTTTGCCATGATCGCCATTAACGCAACCTGCAAATGCCATTTTCATCGTAACCACAAATCCTTTTTATACCCTCGCCATCGAATTTCGCCTTGTAACGACTATTTCACCTAATATAGAATGATGCTTTAGGTTCCCCTTGAATATGACACCTTTCATATTGCAGTAACAAAAAACTACGCACTATTCTATACTTCATGTTTACTGTTTTTGTACAAATCGAGAATGCGACCATCTGAACGAAATGAAGCCGAGTACCAACCTGGTTTCATCCGATAGAGCGTTTTATGATGCGCCATAAGCGGGCGCATCGACTCCATTACGGTAGTTAATATGAGCTGGGTGAATGTTATGTGCACTTAAAGAGCATCAATCTCCACGCCGTTAGCAGCGAACCCTGCTGATATATATAGGTGTATATTAAGAGCAAAATTGGACATATTTATTATGAATGGCACTATTTGATATCCCGCAGCTACGTTTTAACGTTGACGCTCAGTGCGCCGAGAATATCCTATCAGCCAACGGCGGATATAAAGAAACATTGAACGTGCTCGATATACTCAACCAACCAGTTCCCTGCGTTTCAAACATAGGGAGAAAAGTAGACATGATGTTTCGGTACTACATAGCGCTGAGAAACTATATACTATGATGATGTTACGAGCATTGTTTTTATAAAAGGAGATCCAAAACATTTCATCAAGCGCGGTCATACTGGTTTAATATGATATCAGAACCATAAATACATATTCATTGTTCATATGACGTTACTGATTTGACTTAAGGCGAGGACAAGCTACACACTTCCATGCGCACCCCCTCTACGACGTAAAGCCACAACGATGTAAAACACCATAGCTGATATCTGTATTAAGGGAATGTGGCAGTTGCTATTGAGAGTGCTATCAACGTGTGAGATGTCAGAGCTTTGTGTAGTCTTGCCTACTGATGGCATATGTTGGTGATTCGTATTGCACTGCGTTTGCAATAAGCATGAGTGTCAAAATTGCTAAAATTGTCCAGCTCAGTTTATCAGCGCCTTGTACGTGAATTCGCTAGCACCATGTTTAGTCTCATGTTGATATGAGGGCATGAGAACAATAACAATACCAATACCAATAAATTAACAACGGTTTGTTGGTGAAGCTTCCAAGCATGTCTTCCAAAATTGGAGGTTAACCGAATAAACTGGAAAACCGCATTCCTTATGAGGTCTTAGTGGCTGAATCAAAATATCTTGTGTACCCTAAGTTTACACGGCTATTGTTGTGTTAATAAAGTAAACATATTTATATGCAAGATGAACTGTACAAATAACATTTGACGCAAGTGGAACCTTTTTCTGCTAATGATAATGACTACTGGTAGCAATATATAGTCTGTTTCTATGTAGTCGACATTAAGCCACCTACATCATAGGGCTTATACTGAACTGGCCAAAACTGCCTATATTATGAGCCAAATTCTGCGAGTATCCTTAAGTGCCAGAGGATTTGTTATAGCTGTAATTTACGGTAGCGATAAAAATTACGACTATGAAATGATTTATTATATTGAGATTATATGCAAAATAAAGTTACTTAGGTCATGTGTTGAGCAAAGTACTGTGATATAAAATTAATTCTTCCGAGTGGCGACCAGCTGGTGTTTTCCTGTAAGGGATATCTTTTGCAAGCAACAGGTATCATTGCCGCTCGTTGCACCCGAAAGCTAATGTGTACTACTATGTAGTAATGTTTGATTACGCCCTGGTGGCAAGCAAGGAGCTACACAATGAATTAACAGTCGACTATAATGCAGCCAAGGTAAAGCCTGCTGATCCGTTGCTTAAGAGCTTGGCATTTTGACCCATGTTGAATAAACTCGCCATGCGCGTTCATCAGAATCTTAGGCCCGTTAATTACCAGCACCGTGAAGAATTGCGAGCATGTAATGAGAAAAATATTGAACATTCATATGTACTTGTAAAAACGATGGCCCTCATCGATTTGAACCTGAGCGCGCACTGCTTTGTTTTGCATTCCCTATTCACGGCATTTATAAGGAAACCATAGTAGAGGTTGATAGAGTATGATTAAGCCGATCTCTGGACAGATGCATACAATAATGAACGTCATTCGTGTGTATTCATCCAATTAACAAATAATATTTTCCCCATTGTTGAATGGACATACTTCCTTTGTGGGGGGCGGGGGAGGGGCGTTAATTGGTAAACTCAATGTGAAACAGCATATATGAACGCAGTATTGAGTGTAGGGTGATGGTGTGTTGTGATTTTCATTGCATAATCTTACGCTCTACGTGGTTCTAATTTTGTATTTAGAGACACATCCAACATAGCAATTGCCCGATTCCAAGTGTTGATGCTTTTGTCATGAAGGAGCGGCATCATGGGTAATAAAACAACCAATCAAACGTAGGCGTGGTCTGTGGATGTTATTAAAGGACTTCTACAGACCAACACCGTATAAGCTTCTAATCATCATCTTGTTAATCTATGAAAAAATTATTTACAAAATTTCATTAATGTAGTGACATAATTTTGATTATTTACCCGTAACTGTAAAAGCCAGTACTCAGCTGTGTTTAATGTCAAAATATGGGCGTACGTCGATCGATCATCGCAAGCCGTACAATCACGCTAAAGCACAGCGTTAGACTGTACCAGATCACGTTTTCGCTTATACTCGAAAAACGAATAATATGTTTAATCGAAATTGGGAGAAGGCCAGCTTCTGAAAGCCGAGTGAATGCTTACATTCCTAACGAAGAGATTCTGCCTCCATATATATGCTTTCTGAGGCGGGCAGCATAAACCTTTAGTGACAACAATGTGTACATGCTCATAGAACACCTGATCACGCATCCGCGGCATTACAGGTAACCCTATTTTGTTTCAGATTCAAATCATGTTAGTCTGAAAGGCTGCAAGGCTTCGCATAGGTCGACCTAGCAATGCAGTAGCATAACAGGAATCGATAGTGTTTTGTAACCCCACGTAGCTACACGCCAATTGATACTATCTAAAATCATGACAGGTTATGCAAGATGAGTAATTTTATTTCACAAATAAGATAATTTGGGTTGATAAGCGAAGCATAGTTTCTTCCATGCGATTTGACCGAATCTTGTGCAGTGTATCACATTCGAAATCAGTAAGAAAGTATTGCAATGCTGTTATTTGAAAATGCCTTAATTATTTAGAAAGTGGCATAGTCTTCCAAAATAATGTTATGTAGTCAAAGCCTACAGTAAGTTATGCATTACTGTGCCAACTGCTCAGCTTGGACCCTGGGCGCGTCCGACTTATGAATATAAGGCTACTATACACATGTGCATAATTTGTAAATGATCCGATTGTGGTCTTTTCCACATGTATGAAATTTAATTGATGTCACTAAATGACAGGCGATCACTTGAAATAAACACACGAGGTCCCACTACGGAAAACTCACATCATTGTTTATGTTTTAATTGATATATAATACATCACATTTGTAGACCTGCGTTCTACCCAGGTATCTTGGCTTATGGACAAAATTCATGCAATACATTTAATCTCTTGTCTGAAGAATTTCCATATTTCGTTTTCTCTATATCACATTACAAATGAAGCCGTATTACCCATTTCCCCATGGGCTGTTTTGCCTATAGCAGCTACATTTGATGTGATATGTTAAGCTTATATTTTGCATTAAGCATTGCATTATTTATGAACGGGATCAAATGAAGTTCAATCTATAAAAATTAACGCAACCTGCAAATGCCATTTTCAGCGTAACCACAAATCCTTTTTATACCCTCGCCATCGAATTTCGCCTTGTAACGACTATTTCACCTAATATAGAATGATGCTTTAGGTTCCCCTGAATATGACACCTTTCATATTGCAGTAACAAAACTACGCACTATTCTATACTTCATGTTTACTGTTTTTGTACAAATCGAGAATGCGACCATCTGAACGAAATGAAGCCGAGTACCAACCTGGTTTCATCCGATAGAGCGTTTTATGATGCGCCATAAGCGGGCGCATCGACTCCATTACGGTAGTTAATGTGAGCTGGGTGAATGTTATGTGCACTTAAAGAGCATCAATCTCCACGCCGTTAGCGGCGAATCCTGCTGATATATATAGGTGTATATTAAGAGCAAAATTGGACATATTTATTATGAATGGCACTATTTGATATCCCGCAGCTACGTTTTAACGTTGACGTTCAGTGCGCCGAGAATATCCTATCAGCCAACGGCGGATATAAAGAAACATTGAACGGGCTCGATACTCAACCAACCAGTTCCCTGCGTTTCAAACATAGGGAGAAAAGTAGACATGATGTTTCGGTACTACATATCGCTGAGAAACTATATACTATGATGATGTTACGAGCATTGTTTTTATAAAAAGAGATCCAAAACATTTCATCAAGCTCGGTCATATTGGTTTAACATGATATCAGGACCATAAATACATATTCATTGTTCATATGACGTTACTGATTTGACTTAAATAGTTGATGTAAGTCAATGTTTGTACTCATTCTACCGCCATGGCAGTATATGTGATGTCACTGATTGGTGTGTACCGACGTTATCTGAGTTTTGGAACATCTAGTCCCTATACTTAGCTATAGATTGCAGATATTGGTCGGTCATACTGTTACTAAAAGTGACTTCCTTAATATCAACACATATCAGCTTTGTCTCTTCAATCATCACAATCACAGATACTACATACTGCGTCCAACACAATATCAAATTATGAAATGGAATTCAGTATGGAGTGAATATGACATTATAAGATAGTGTCACTATGGTTTCTGTAATGGAACTTATTTAATGAAATATTCCAAAGCGCAAGTATCGAACATGTACAAACGACAGATATCTAACAGTTGTCAACCAATACTACCTCCCCTTGATAAGCCACAAAACAATACTAAATACGTGCTAATGGGTTTTTTGGTCACATCTGCAGTACAGGCAAAGGCCCGTTTATAACCTGTGCTACGATCGCATGAAACCTACGGGTATTTTCAGGCCTTGAACTACTTAACAATGCCCCAATGCTTTCACTAGTGAACAGTTACACCCAAACATAATTCAATGGCTTTTGCTGACAACAAAACTGCTTGATTTAAAGAAGGCATTTGACACGATTGCTCACGACATTCCATTTCAAAATGCATAATGCGATATATGTGTTGCAGCTTGTGTAGATCAATATCATTTAACAAACGAAACAGCAAATTCAGTACAAAAATATTCTTTCGGATATATCAGGAAAATAAGGGTCTATTCATACAATCGATTTTACATGCCGATTAAACTGCAATATACTGCGCCATAAAGAAGCCATGAACACTAAAAACTATGAACTTATTAAGTCAAAAACTTGGCCCAAAATGAATAAACCCTCTGTTAATATATCTTGAACAACTCCTTCATGTAGTTAGAACAACGGACACCTGAGATACATCGCTAGCAAATTATTCTATATGGGAACAACAATTGATAACAAATAACATTGAATTAGTGGCAACCAACGTGTTCAACCGAGTGTTGCCTCGATATCGAAGGACAAACATTTCGGTCGCAAACACTTTATGCACTGTACACAAGACCCTATTTGGATCGTTTGTATTGTTGCGAAATATGGGTAAACATTGTACGCATAAATTGCTTCTCAATAATGAATTATCATGTATTCAGTATGGTTCTGTGATTCTTGTAAATTGCAAAGCTGCATGATTAGTGTCCGTGCCTTGTTCTCGTGAGTGCCTCGAAATATCCTACGACATATGCCATGTATGTATATTTTTATCCTATATTGGGGCTTCGGGAATATCAAACCAATGTATGATGCTCTGTTTTGGCTTCTTAAATAGTGTCTGAGGAAGTCATGATGTTTTGGAGCGTGATCAAAAAGGTGTTAATGGACAATGACCATCACAACTGTCGTCGTTAAATCAAAATAATGATACAGACGTTCATGCTGGTAGGCAACTCAAGATTCTTTACTGGCTACATTAAAATAAAGCACTAATAGCTTTATTTTCTTGCTGCAGCTCTCGATCGAATATGCGTTCCCATTATCTGGAAGTTGGTCACACCAAGAGAGCAACTACCGCCATTTCTACTGTAGAAACCGGCGTACAAGTTAGTACAATGGTTTATTGTGTCTGTGTGTAGAACATACAATTGATTAGATCACTGATAGAGGGTCATTACTCAACAATCACATCTAAGCACTGTTTCAAATGCAATTCCAACACATATTACATCCAACCTAAATATGTCTGTCTATCCTTTCAATTTCTTCTTGTATACGAGGCATTGAGAAGAGTTGTTTGATGAAGCACTCAGTTCTTATACGAAGCACAAATTAGATGCAAATATTCAATTAGTGCGTCTTTAATCATGGTCAAGAAATATCGACCATTCATAAATAACATTTATATTAGCACATCTTTTCAAGGTAAGTGTTGGTTGGAATGAATTTTGCCAGGATCCTGTTTGATGATAAAAACACCCTCATTCATTGCTTAAGTGGATCAGAAGAGAAGCACTATTCTTTGCAGTCTGTGGTAATAGCGGGGACTGTTAAACAAGCGTTCCACTGTGTGCTATTCAGTCAGTTATGCACCCCCCAGTGCCGGATCATGACTCAATTACGTCACTGATTTGCCATCCATCACCAAATGCGGCGTGGACAAGCTACACACTTCCATGCGCACCCCCTCTACGACGTAAAGCCACAACGATGTAAAACACCATAGCTGATATCTGTATTAAGGGAATGTGGCAGTTTCTATTGAGAGTGCTATCAACGTGTGAGATGTCAGAGCTTTGTGTAGTCTTGCCTACTGATGGTATATGTTGGTGATTCGTATTGCACTGCGTTTGCAATAAGCATGAGTGTCAAAATTGCTAAGAGTGTCCAGCTCAGTTTATCAGCGCCTTGTACGTGAATTCGCTAGCACCATGTTTAGTCTCATGTTGATATGAGGGCATGAGAACAATAACAATACCAATACCAATAAATTAACAACGGTTTGTTGGTGAAGCTTCCAAGCATGTCTTCCAAAATTGGAGGTTAACCGAATAAACTGGAAAACCGCATTCCTTATGAGGTCTTAGTTGCTGAATCAAAATATCTTGTGTACCCTAAGTTTACACGGCTATAGTTGTGTTAATAAAGTAAACATATTTATATGCAAGATGAACTGTACAAATAACATTTGACGCAAGTGGAACCTTTTTCTGCTAACGATAATGACTACTGGTAGCAATATATAGTCTGCTTCTATGTAGTCGACATTGAGCCACCTACATCATAGGGCTTATACTGAACTGGCCAAAACTGCCTTGGTATTATGATCCAAATTCTGCGAGTATCCTTAAGTGCCACAGGATTTGTTATAGCTGTAATTTACGGTAGCGATAAAAATTACGACTATGAAATGATTTATTATATTGAGATTATATGCAAAATAAACTTACTTAGGTCATGTGTTGAGCAAAGTACTGTGATATAAAATTAATTCTCCCGAGTGGCGACCAGCTGGTGTTTTCCTGTAAGGGATATCTTTTGCAAGCAACAGGTATCATTGCCGCTCGTTGCACCCGAAAGCTAATGTGTACTGCTATGTATTAATGTTTGATTACGCCCTGGTGGCAAGCAAGGAGCTACACAATGAATTAACAGTCGACTATAATGCAGCCGAGGTAAAGCCTGCTGATCCGTTGTTTAAGAGCTTGGCATTTTGACCCATGTTGAATAAACTCACCCACCTAAAGGGCGAGAACCATTGAAAAGGTCGCAGAAGTAATAGGACTGCAATGACAGCCTCAGCCGCCTTCCATCGTCTGGCTCCTTGGAAAAGCACCCAATCAGTGCTAGTGGTTCCGTTAAGTGTACACGCACTTTGTGGGTGTCATATAGTTAATAATTTGGTGATTAATATTTCGATGTGCAAACGCATCAACTTCACACCCGTTTGTTCAGTTACAGTGAACTAATGAACCGCGAGCGATATTTGTCAGCTGTATAAATTAATTTATGAATCAGCGTTCCTCATTGCAATGCAACTAATGTTAAGTGATTGTGAGTAAATCTAATGCTTGGGTTGAAAATGTAGATAATTTGTACAGAACAAATCCTTTCAAATAAAACTTCATGAGGAAGTCAATGCTTCGTATTGAATCACAGTCAAGGTTCGCCATGGCCAATTGCCTTTGCCATGATCGCCATTAACGCAACCTGCAAATGCCATTTTCATCGTAACCACAAATCCTTTTTATACCCTCGCCATCGAATTTCGCCTTGTAACGACTATTTCACCTAATATAGAATGATGCTTTAGGTTCCCCTGGAATATGACACCTTTCATATTGCAGTAACAAAACTACGCACTATTCTATACTTCATGTTTACTGTTTTTGTACAAATCGAGAATGCGACCATCTGAACGAAATGAAGCCGAGTACCAACCTGGTTTCATCCGATAGAGCGTTTTATGATGCGCCATAAGCGGGCGCATCGACTCCATTACGGTAGTTAATATGAGCTGGGTGAATGTTATATGCACTTAAAGAGCATCTATCTCCACGCCGTTAGCAGCGAACCCTGCTGATATATATAGGTGTATATTAAGAGCAAAATTGGACATATTTATTATGAATGGCACTATTTGATATCCCGCAGCTACGTTTTAACGTTGACGCTCAGTGCGCCGAGAATATCCTATCAGCCAACGGCGGATATAAAGAAACATTGAACGTGCTCGATACTCAACCAACCAGTTCCCTGCGTTTCAAACATAGGGAGAAAAGTAGACATGATGTTTCGGTACTACATAGCGCTGAGAAACTATATACTATGATGATGTTACGAGCATTGTTTTTATAAAAGGAGATCCAAAACATTTCATCAAGCGCGGTCATACTGGTTTAATATGATATCAGAACCATAAATACATATTCATTGTTCATATGACGTTACTGATTTGACTTAAGGCGAGGACAAGCTACACACTTCCATGCGCACCCCCCCTCTACGACGTAAAGCCACAACGATGTAAAACACCATAGCTGATATCTGTATTAAGGGAATGTGGCAGTTGCTATTGAGAGTGCTATCAACGTGTGAGATGTCAGAGCTTTGTGTAGTCTTGCCTACTGATGGCATATGTTGGTGATTCGTATTGCACTGCGTTTGCAATAAGCATGAGTGTCAAAATTGCTAAAATTGTCCAGCTCAGTTTATCAGCGCCTTGTACGTGAATTCGCTAGCACCATGTTTAGTCTCATGTTGATATGAGGGCATGAGAACAATAACAATACCAATACCAATAAATTAACAACGGTTTGTTGGTGAAGCTTCCAAGCATGTCTTCCAAAATTGGAGGTTAACCGAATAAACTGGAAAACCGCATTCCTTATGAGGTCTTAGTGGCTGAATCAAAATATCTTGTGTACCCTAAGTTTACACGGCTATTGTTGTGTTAATAAAGTAAACATATTTATATGCAAGATGAACTGTACAAATAACATTTGACGCAAGTGGAACCTTTTTCTGCTAATGATAATGACTACTGGTAGCAATATATAGTCTGTTTCTATGTAGTCGACATTAAGCCACCTACATCATAGGGCTTATACTGAACTGGCCAAAACTGCCTTGATATTATGAGCCAAATTCTGCGAGTATCCTTAAGTGCCAGAGGATTTGTTATAGCTGTAATTTACGGTAGCGATAAAAATTACGACTATGAAATGATTTATTATATTGAGATTATATGCAAAATAAAGTTACTTAGGTCATGTGTTGAGCAAAGTACTGTGATATAAAATTAATTCTTCCGAGTGGCGACCAGCTGGTGTTTTCCTGTAAGGGATATCTTTTGCAAGCAACAGGTATCATTGCCGCTCGTTGCACCCGAAAGCTAATGTGTACTACTATGTAGTAATGTTGATTACGCCCTGGTGGCAAGCAAGGAGCTACACAATGAATTAACAGTCGACTATAATGCAGCCAAGGTAAAGCCTGCTGATCCGTTGCTTAAGAGCTTGGCATTTTGACCCATGTTGAATAAACTCGCCATGCGCGTTCATCAGAATCTTAGGCCCGTTAATTACCAGCACCGTGAAGAATTGCGAGCATGTAATGAGAAAAATATTGAACATTCATATGTACTTGTAAAAACGATGGCCCTCATCGATTTGAACCTGAGCGCGCACTGCTTTGTTTTGCATCCCTATTCACGGCATTTATAAGGAAACCATAGTAGAGGTTGATAGAGTATGATTAAGCCGATCTCTGGACAGATGCATACAATAATGAACGTCATTCGTGTGTATTCATCCAATTAACAAATAATATTTTCCCCATTGTTGAATGGACATACTTCCTTTGTGGGGGGGCGGGGGAGGGGCGTTAATTGGTAAACTCAATGTGAAACAGCATATATGAACGCAGTATTGAGTGTAGGGTGATGGTGTGTTGTGATTTTCATTGCATAATCTTACGCTCTACGTGGTTCTAATTTTGTATTTAGAGACACATCCAACATAGCAATTGCCCGATTCCAAGTGTTGATGCTTTTGTCATGAAGGAGCGGCATCATGGGTAATAAAACAACCAATCAAACGTAGGCGTGGTCTGTGGATGTTATTAAAGGACTTCTACAGACCAACACCGTATAAGCTTCTAATCATCATCTTGTTAATCTATGAAAAAATTATTTACAAAATTTCATTAATGTAGTGACATAATTTTGATTATTTACCCGTAACTGTAAAAGCCAGTACTCAGCTGTGTTTAATGTCAAAATATGGGCGTACGTCGATCGATCATCGCAAGCCGTACAATCACGCTAAAGCACAGCGTTAGACTGTACCAGATCACGTTTTCGCTTATACTCGAAAAACGAATAATATGTTTAATCGAAATTGGGAGAAGGCCAGCTTCTGAAAGCCGAGTGAATGCTTACATTCCTAACGAAGAGATTCTGCCTCCATATATATGCTTTCTGAGGCGGGCAGCATAAACCTTTAGTGACAACAATGTGTACATGCTCATAGAACACCTGATCACGCATCCGCGGCATTACAGGTAACCCTATTTTGTTTCAGATTCAAATCATGTTAGTCTGAAAGGCTGCAAGGCTTCGCATAGGTCGACCTAGCAATGCAGTAGCATAACAGGAATCGATAGTGTTTTGTAACCCCACGTAGCTACACGCCAATTGATACTATCTAAAATCATGACAGGTTATGCAAGATGAGTAATTTTATTTCACAAATAAGATAATTTGGGTTGATAAGCGAAGCATAGTTTCTTCCATGCGATTTGACCGAATCTTGTGCAGTGTATCACATTCGAAATCAGTAAGAAAGTATTGCAATGCTGTTATTTGAAAATGCCTTAATTATTTAGAAAGTGGCATAGTCTTCCAAAATAATGTTATGTAGTCAAAGCCTACAGTAAGTTATGCATTACTGTGCCAACTGCTCAGCTTGGACCCTGGGCGCGTCCGACTTATGAATATAAGGCTACTATACACATGTGCATAATTTGTAAATGATCCGATTGTGGTCTTTTCCACATGTATGAAATTTAATTGATGTCACTAAATGACAGGCGATCACTTGAAATAAACACACGAGGTCCCACTACGGAAAACTCACATCATTGTTTATGTTTTAATTGATATATAATACATCACATTTGTAGACCTGCGTTCTACCCAGGTATCTTGGCTTATGGACAAAATTCATGCAATACATTTAATCTCTTGTCTGAAGAATTTCCATATTTCGTTTTCTCTATATCACATTACAAATGAAGCCGTATTACCCATTTCCCCATGGGCTGTTTTTGCCTATAGCAGCTACATTTGATGTGATATGTTAAGCTTATATTTTGCATTAAGCATTGCATTATTTATGAACGGGATCAAATGAAGTTCAATCTATAAAAATTAACGCAACCTGCAAATGCCATTTTCAGCGTAACCACAAATCCTTTTTATACCCTCGCCATCGAATTTCGCCTTGTAACGACTATTTCACCTAATATAGAATGATGCTTTAGGTTCCCCTGAATATGACACCTTTCATATTGCAGTAACAAAACTACGCACTATTCTATACTTCATGTTTACTGTTTTTGTACAAATCGAGAATGCGACCATCTGAACGAAATGAAGCCGAGTACCAACCTGGTTTCATCCGATAGAGCGTTTTATGATGCGCCATAAGCGGGCGCATCGTCTCCATTACGGTAGTTAATGTGAGCTGGGTGAATGTTATGTGCACTTAAAGAGCATCTATCTCCACGCCGTTAGCAGCGAACCCTGCTGATATATATAGGTGTATATTAAGAGCAAAATTGGACATATTTATTATGAATGGCACTATTTGATATCCCGCAGCTACGTTTTAACGTTGACGTTCAGTGCGCCGAGAATATCCTATCAGCCAACGGCGGATATAAAGAAACATTGAACGGGCTCGATACTCAACCAACCAGTTCCCTGCGTTTCAAACATAGGGAGAAATGTAGACATGATGTTTCGGTACTACATATCGCTGAGAAACTATATACTATGATGATGTTACGAGCATTGTTTTTATAAAAAGAGATCCAAAACATTTCATCAAGCTCGGTCATATTGGTTTAACATGATATCAGGACCATAAATACATATTCATTGTTCATATGACGTTACTGATTTGACTTAAATAGTTGATGTAAGTCAATGTTTGTACTCATTCTACCGCCATGGCAGTATATGTGATGTCACTGATTGGTGTAACCGACGTTATCTGAGTTTTGGAACATCTAGTCCCTATACTTAGCTATAGATTGCAGATATTGGTCGGTCATACTGTTACTAAAAGTGACTTCCTTAATATCAACACATATCAGCTTTGTCTCTTCAATCATCACAATCACAGATACTACATACTGCGTCCAACACAATATCAAATTATGAAATGGAATTCAGTATGGAGTGAATATGACATTATAAGATAGTGTCACTATGGTTTCTGTAATGGAACTTATTTAATGAAATATTCCAAAGCGCAAGTATCGAACATGTACAAACGACAGATATCTAACAGTTGTCAACCAATACTACCTCCCCTTGATAAGCCACAAAACAATACTAAATACGTGCTAATGTTTTTTGGTCACATCTGCAGTACAGGCAAAGGCCCGTTTATAACCTGTGCTACGATCGCATGAAACCTACGGGTATTTTCAGGCCTTGAACTACTTAACAATGCCCCAATGCTTTCACTAGTGAACAGTTACACCCAAACATAATTCAATGGCTTTTGCTGACAACAAAACTGCTTGATTTAAAGAAGGCATTTGACACGATTGCTCACGACATTCCATTTCAAAATGCATAATGCGGTATATGTGTTGCAGCTTGTGTAGATCAATATCATTTAACAAACGAAACAGCAAATTCAGTACAAAAATATTCTTTCGGATATATCAGGAAAATAAGGGTCTATTCATACAATCGATTTTACATGCCGATTAAACTGCAATATACTG
>JAXDRA010000766.1:0-20581 GCA_034190875.2 Urechis unicinctus
TAGAGTGACTGCTAAATCTTTAGAGCTGTCACAGAAGGAGAAATTGAAGGTATTGTACAACTCAGCATTTAGCACTCTTCAGCTTCTCCAAAAACCTTAATGCAATTTTGGTCACAGAGAGAGATTTGTATTGGAGATATTCAATCCATCAAAATGAAGACTTTTGATTACTCATATTTTCAGAATTTAGTGCGGTGGCTGGATTTGGATGGGGTGGGTCAGTTGCTGGTTAGAAAGACAGCCACAGTTTGCGCTTACAATCACCCGACAACCCACACCGCCGAAAGAAGGATTCCACCCTCCATCAACTACCACTTCCCCAGACTGTTGCATCTGCCTTCACTGTAGGGAAATGCCTCCCCCTGTGGAGCGGCATTGTTGCACTAACAGCCCAGACTTTTGCACATATGCACTACCTCAGATGGAAGGGGTTGTGCTTGACCCGATGGTCATTGAGGTTATTAACAGGTACCGGGTGGACTTGCTATGGGATGCAGTTGTCGAGGACAAAAAAAAAAGATGCTTAGACACCACGCCTATCAGCAATTGGTTCTGTGGATTCATGTATTTTTGGAGGAGTGCAACAGGAGGGTAACTCCGGTTGTGTAAGGAAGATCAGAGACCTCTTCCTTAACAAGTATTGACAGTATACAGGCTTAATACAAAATAGGTTTTGGTAATATACTAAGTCTAAATGTTTGAATTTTTAATTTTAATCCAGAAATATCACATTGTTCTGATTGATATTTTTGTTTGGATTATAAATTGCTTAGTCTTACAAAACATGTGGTATTATTTGTTCTGAACATTTTTGCTTCAACAAACTTATTGTCTATTTGTTTTATGGAATGAGCATTCATATATTAGTAAATTTTTCATCTCTCAAACACAGAAGAAAAGAATTATGCACACATTATTTTGTCAATTAGTCATGACTTCAGATTTGACTTTTTATGTTCATAATTGTAGCCCTGATAAAAAAAGAAGTGACATTAAAATGAGTTCATGTATTATTTATTTGCCAATTACATGTGTTCTTCTATTACAGTTTGGATTTACAGACAAAAGAATGTGACTAATAAATTATTGTACATTTCAACAAAAAACAAATTTCCAAATCATATTTTTAATCAAAATGAGACTCCTGCAACTGTTTCTTGGGTAGATGGCCTGGTACAGGAGCAATGTTCAAACTGATTTTGCGGGGTCATCAGCAGAGCGTTGTGTGGGTGTTGTTGTGATTGCTGTCGCATTGCTTGGGCCTAAAGATTTCTGTCATCATATCTGGTATATGGGCATAAGTCTTGACCTCTAAACCGATGACCACGTCTTTGACTGCTTGTTGAAGCGATTGCTGTACCTGTAACACAACAAATGGCATTATATGGCCAAATAGCTAGAACACATTACATGTGCAGCATCAGTATTTTGTTTTCTGATAGGACATTTAGTCAGTGCGTAGTTGAGTGGTCATGAGAGACTTACATTGGCTGACCAACCCTACTTGAGTGCATATGTCCTATACCTATACCTGTTGTGGTCCATTGTCACAACTTGACTGCAGGCAAGGTATGATGAACACCTGATCACCAGCCATTGAATTAGGGTCAAGAGGATGCAATAATTTCTCTACCTGAAATTTACAAATTAAGTAAGGTATGTTTGCAACAACAATCTACAAATCTAAATGGTGCAATGAACTCACAATAGGCCCTTAGATTTTATTTAATCGGTGACATTTACACAAGTCGATTCAATACAGACCGATTCGATAGCAGGGTATTCATCTGTTCATAATACAACGAGATTACTAGCCCGGTTAACAGACCTAACTACTACTGCAGACAAAGAGGCCTACTGTAGGTCTACGAGATTACTTGCATGTCCAGCAAAAACTTTGCAGCTTCTTCGTTGGTCACACTCCTCACTTCCCTGAATGCCTATCTTAAGACACCCTCGTGGTAGACCGCAGCTGGTCTAGCTCCCGCTTCCTTCTCTTAGTTGTTGAATCTATTAACAGCTTCTTTCTCCCTCCACCTTTTCTTCGTTTCTTGGTTTGATCGGCCATTATCGCAATGAAAATAGCGCAAACTAAACACCCGCCGGCGGCAATCGGCACAGAGTGATGACGTTTCTGCGCTTCCGAAATTAATAATACATGAGCTTCCAAATATGGTCTATTCTTGGCTGGAAGTGAAAAATAAGGAATTGAAGGTTTATTTACGAACAACAAGAAATATATACGGCCATTCCAACTTTGGAATCCGGATATCAGCACCATTTAGGGTACTCTTGGAGTTAGCAACTTTTTTTTTCGATTCGATTTTTTGAAAAAAATGCACCTTTAAAGGGTAAAATCGCGATTTTGCCGCTTCAAAACCGGATAACTCTCCGAAACTCGAATAACTTTTCGATTATCACTCGGATCCACATAAAGGAGACTCTCCTCAACACATCCGTATGATTATCTCTTCTGTGGGATCAAGAATAAAACGGTACGGTCAATTTAAAGACACCATGTATTCAGCTTATTTTCACTGAGAAATCTCCCAACGCCATATAGCTTCGGCGCCATGGCAACGGTCCGCGTCCTTAGGAGATTTCATATTGCGACTTTGTCAAAGGTTGGCAAGTCTGAGTAGGTCACGTATTTTGAAGTTCGTCGATATGGAATTAATCTGATTTACTAAGTCAATTTGACTGTTGCAGTCACTTGGACGATTCACAGTCATTTTGGCGTGTGTGAGTGAAACTGTTGCCATACTTTAAATACTTTTAAAAGATTTATGTCATCTCGTTGAATCTATCAACCCTGTTTATTGGAACATCCCAATGAACTATTTGACCTGCATTGGTCGGGTAACTCACCTCCTCTCTCCATCCCGTATCTTTTAACTTATACGATAGAACTCTGTCATGATACTCAGAACCTTTATCTTTCCACATGGCACACAACCAGTTAAAAACGATCCTCCAAGAAAATGTTGTCCTACCGTCTTATATACAAACATTCTCTGCTTCGAAGAAAGATCTGATTTAGCCCTACGCGGACGTATAATTATGCTACTGCCAACCTGACAAACCGCAACATGACATGACGCGTATGCTGTTGGGGTTTTCTAACCATGAATGTTTTGACAGACTTGCATGTATAACATCCTCACACGCTGAGAAACTTTTCCCAAACAAATTCAGTTCAATCTTTATCAGATCCACAGGAGTTGGTAAACACAAATGCGAATTAACTGGTGGCTGTGCTCACTCTAGCCATTAATTTCTTTTAGCAAAAGTTGCTAATGGGTCCAATTTTTTGTTAGCATTTTATGTTTTCCGTTAGCAGAAATTGTAAATCGAACAAATTTCCATTAGCACTTTTAATTTTTGTCAAATTTAACCTTGTACGCTTTTTAGAAGTTACGTGGCAGTGCGTTATTAACATGCTTGATGGAAGACTATTTATTTAAACAAAGCACCAATTAATTCTAAAACTTTATTTTTAGATAATGATGCTGGTGGTACAAAATAGAACTATTACTAAAAAACAAGGCACTCAGGAAAAGAAAATAAACTTCAAAGGCTGACTAGAACTGTGATAACTAAAAAATTTAACTTTTAAAGCACTGGGTACTCAAGATACAGCTTCATCAGGTTGTTTATGTTAGAAACAGAGAGCATGATCCAGCTTTCAATAAATTTTCACCTGCAGAATCTAAACGAATCCAAACAGATCCAGGGATAGAACTCCGAGTTCGCGCGCTTGTTTTCGCTTTCACTTTCACTTTCGACAGTCTCTGCGCATCATTTTTCTCGCACGAAAACGCCGCGCTGGACGAGAGGAATCGATATCGCCTCATATCGTCTGCGTGTGCATGGGAAACAATAAAGATAACCGATGTACTCGTGTGCCGCTAATTTCAACAATAAACCAACAACATTTGATCAAATAGGATTAATGTTGTATTATTTGCCAATTTTTTGTACAATTTCGCAAAATTTGCGAATGGATGACATTTTATTTTAGCAAATTGGAACTGCAATTCGCCTATGGCGAATTGGCGAAAGGCTAGCGTGAGCATAGTATAGGGTAATTCCATATACATCTATATCAGGACTGCCATCAAGGTAAAATGATAAGCTGAAATGGAAATGCAACATATCAATTGTTACAAAATAGCCCAGTTTACATGGACTTGTTATGTGCCAACCTTTCAGCTTAAACAATTTATATGCTTTATAGCATGTTTTCTACAGTGACTTCAAAAGCCAATGAACACCATCCTCTGTATATAGTTGAACTTGATAAAGGATTCATAACATTATACATCAAAGTGTTCAAAATTATTGATGATGAGAAATATCATATTGAGTGGACACAGTAATTGCATGAAAAGACAACAATGAATCAGCAGCTACTTTCAAGACTGATTTTTGACCTGAAATTGTCATATCTCGTTGTACATATGTAAGGGGTAAGGTGTATGTACCATGATCATATAGGTGTTTTTTTCACTTAAGCTTTTCACAGAGACAACTTAAGCCAAATCTGAACAAGTCTCTGCATAGTTTGACAAAATTTCATGTCAATATCTCCTCAGGTGTAGCAACCACATAGATTTTCTTAATGCTCGGGATCCAAAATGGCTATGTATTGTATTCAGGATATCTGACATTCATAGGGTGGTTATTGAGTAAGTAAAGTATATCTGTGTATGGGAATATACTTATAGGACCTAATAATGGATTTGACAACCTTCCATAAGGTTTTTGTGAAGTTTTAAGTCGTCTACTGTCCAAAAAAACCCTTATAAAACAAAATTATCATTCAAATTAGCGCTGATAAATTTTTGTTAGGCTCTCACTCCAAGAGGCTCCAATTATACTGATAAATACCTAAAATTGACAACAATAGCCTACACTTACCAACTGTATCCATTTTGTGGGGTTAAATGGCCATCGTTGTTGGAAAAAAGCGAAAACACATCAGAAATGGAAAAAATGAGTGAAAAAATCAGCCTTTCGGACGATCAAAGGTTTTTAAATATTGAAATCCGATTTTAGATATGAAGCATTTGCTTTACGGGCATTATAATTAGCAATTATATTCTCCACCATACAGCAATTGAACATAAGTTATTAAACATATAGATTTTATTCTATATTTTGCATGATAGTTGTCCAAAATAGTGCAATAATTGGAAAAATGGCTCGGACACATGGAAAAACTCGGAAAAATGGAGAGTCCAGAGCACAAAACCAACATTTTGACAACCATGTATCACAAATAATCACTTTGAATGTGGATTTCTTAGTATACAATTTCTACAGGGATGCCACAAATAACAAAGTTAAAACTTTACATTTGCAACTTATTGTTTAAGGTTGACATAATTACACATTATAATCTCCTCATACTGGAAAGGCAACTTGCAAATTGGACCCCAATTTTTTACTACAAAATATGCAATAACTTCATAAAGCGATATCCAATTCCAAAAAAGAAAGTTTTGAGATGCTCACGGTGAGGTCTTTCCAATGAATTATTCACATATGCAATACAACCCTTTTGAATTTTTCATTGGCCACCCTATTAATGATATTTGTAGCTGTGTGCAGTGATCCAGCTAGAAATAACTTTCTCTGGCGTAGTACTGATTTATTTGAGCAAAACGTTCAATAGTTAAACTCAATAAACCGTCAACTGAAACAACAAAATGACGGTGCAATGGATCTGGACACATTAATCTTTCATTTCACAACTCGTTCAACAATTTATCGCACTTCGGTAATCATAATGTTATTCGAACAAATTATTGATTGAAAAATACTACAAACCGACTTTGGGCCAGTAAACTAGCCAGAGCTGCACAAAGTCTAAATACGTTCGTTTTACACGACTTCAACATCAAAAGGTCTCAAAATACTTAGTCATAAATCAACTAGCCCATCAGCTAATGGTCTAATGCAGTTATTAAAATCCTGTGAATCATATGGTATCAAACATGATATAAAATACAACTCCAAGAAGAGTGCTGTGTTGATATGCCGCAACTCTTTCACTAAAAAAGTGGTATTTCCGAATTTCTCAATTAATGGTGATATAATAGCTGAAGTAGATATTGTTAAGTATTTGGGTCATTTTATATGTAATGATCTCCGTGATGACAAAGACATTTATAGGCAGTGCCGTCAATTGTATGCACAAGGAAATTTGCTTGCGCGTAAATTTCATATGTGATCAAACAATGTAAAAATTGCTCTGTTTCACTCTTATTGTTCTTCTTTTTATACATGTCAGCTCTGGTGGAACTACAGAAAATCTGCTATCACTAAATTACATACTGCTTATAATAATGCATTGAGGATGTTGCTGAGACTGCCTCGCCACTGTAGTGTTAGAGGAATGTTTGCCCATAATAATGTACGTAGCTCCCATGCTATAATTAGAAATCTCATTTTCAGTTTTATGCTAAGGGCTGATATATCACCCAACACAATTGTACAATCAGTTCTTAGATCTGATATCAAATGGAAATCAAGAATACGAACTCACTGGATGAGATTACTCTATGTTCACTTTAGATTTCTAGTTGCTATGCACCGCATATAAAGTTATACTTTGTTGTTGTGGCTGAAGTAAAGATATAATAACTTAATCGACAATCAAGACGCGGCGTTCTGGTGTTTCCGCTAAAACCTCGTGGTGAAAGTAGCACAAAAATATCACTACGCAACCGCAGTACACAACACTTTCCAGGTCATTATGATAAATGTAACCAACATTATGATAATTTGCGACTGCCGTTGCTGAAGCAATAATATTTACCTGAATTCAAAGTGCAATGAAAACTGAATTAATTTTTATATTTTATGTGTCGGGAGGAATTTCAACAGGGGTCATGTTGAGGGAGTCAAATCAGCATAGCATTAAGCTCTTTAGCCGGACTTTATTATGTATATGTAACGCCCCAGGGGTTTAATAGAACTGGAACCTGGGCATTGCTGAGTTAGCAGCAGTTACCTTCAGTTGGAAGGAGGCAAACGACATTGTAAGGGGGAAAACTATAGATTAGTTATTATCTAAACAAAATACAAAAGGGACAGAACCTTAAATATTTCAACACCAGACAACAAAAACAACGTCAGGAACCGAAATCGGGACATCAACCGATACAACCAGCAACAAAAGCAACATCTAAGAACTATTATACATAAAGGATAATTCAAAGACAAATAACCAAATATAACCTATACGCCATAATGACAACAAGGTAGAATACCCAGAAAACAATAAAACTCACTAGACCAAGAGAGCGGCGATAGCTATATCTTGATCCACGAATTCAAAACCACGAGTGCCTGAAAACGCGCCCACTCGCACTTATTTACAAACAGACACTATGTAAGCAAAACTAATATTAATACAACCAGAATACTAAAAAACAAAGATGAAAGACTCTAACTAAGGTGGGAAATACTTAAGGTAGACAATATGTAGCAATGAAAACCAACATAAATAATTAACATGTAGACATAATGAATATAACCAGGTATTAACCAGATGGCACTATTTGATTGAAGCTCCGAGTTAAAGCAAGCCAGGTGTAATCTGGCTCAGCTTTGAAACTGGAACTCATTTTCTCCCGCAACGGGCCGCTTCCTGTCCCTTACAGCATACCCCTTTCTCATAACTGATTCACCCAGTCCCGAGATTCTCGGGAGTCTCCTTACGCCAAAAACATAGTTCTAAAAATTACTACTCAATACAAGTAAACGTTCGAGTCAAATTCTGCACGTGGTTTTACACCGCAATCAGTTCGCTGCAAGGTCCATGAAACAGTTTTGCTTCATCAGTTATATATGCCTCTAATACTTTGTAATTATATTAGAAAAATGCCGAGTTCTTCGCATTCATATTTATTTGTTGGATTGAAGAAATTGGAGGAAAAGAAATGAAAGAAATAATGTGTACACAAACGCGGTGGGCACGGAAGGGGGTGAGGTGAGGTATTCGAAAATGGGTCTCATCCTGTCCCTAGCATCTCTGAACATGAATAAGGATCGAAAAAGATGTTGCTATTCATATTTCTTATTTTAATATAATTCCTCTGCAATAATAAATAATGAGGCTGCAAAGTAATTGTTTTTTTTTTTAAACGAAGGGAAAAAACTATACATTATCAAAGTTCACTGTTGTGCAACACATAGCCATCTTTATAATAAAGTTCTGGGAAATATTGACACATGGAAAAATCTAATTATCATGGACAAAATATGTTTTATGGTTGGTGGTCACATTGTTAACTCAAGTGGGCTGAAATTGTAGGAGTTATGACCTAGTTTGATGTGAAAGATAAAACATGGTTAGAGTTTATAAATGGGCTTGTTTATTCAAGCCACGTGCATATAAGAAATGGTATAAACAAAAATACATTGCTCACAGCAAAGGTGGGGGAGAAAACAACCACTACAACATGAAAAGGTTGTACATTAAAATAAACTGCAAATTTGCAAGGAACAGAGTCACAAAAGGAAGTGATAATCATCCCTATCAGCAAAGGAAATAGTTAAAAGTCATGTGACCTCCACGTGGGGTGGTAAGCTGTTGGCCAACAGATCACATGAGCATCATACAAGTATAGAGTGAGAGAAAGCCAAACATTACGACATTAACAATCACTATGTCTCCCAACTATACTAAAAGACAGAAATATGAAGCCTAAGACGAATGTCAACACATGAACACCTCCATAAAAACAATTTAATAATTGAGCATATTGAATCTGTATTTCTTAACAATTTAATGACCAATCATGCACACTTATAATATTATGCTGTTCTAATTTACCAATTAGTGTGACTGCGGCTGTACATTATGATACTGTAAGCAGCAAACAAGAAATAGCTTTCTTTGCTGGTAACTAATAATGTAGCCATCACAAGGACTTTCATCAAGAAAGGTACTCATTTCCTCAACTCGTCAGTGGCATCTTCAGCAAGAGAGGAATTTGGACCATCGAGTTCCATAGAAAGAATACTGACATAACTTCCCATGGTACAGTGTTTGAAGCTGGCCATTCATATTGGAAACTATGTAGTCCTCAAGGAGCTGACGACAAGGTTCATATGAAACAACTTTCAAAACAAGCTGTTCAATTGTCCCACACTGGTTGATGGCAGACAAGAAAGAAGAGTTGCCACCAGTGATTTTCAGGCGTCAACCACACCGGCATGCATGCACCGATGCGGCGTACTTCTATTTCAACGCTCATTCTTCCCAAATTAACCGATTTGACAATATGTCACAAAGCCTGCATAATCAAATCTAATTTATTAAATACATAAATACAATTACTGAAAATTAGTGTGATACATTAAGGTTGACAATTGCTTACCAACGGCAGGCTTGATATTTTCCCGATCAGAAACATTGACAGACGCTGCCATCTTGCTGGAACTACTTTCGGCTCAATCCCATGATTCTTAGAACGAGTTATGCGAAAGCACACCCCCTCGCAGTGCCTTATGGGATACGCTATGCTATAAGCACTGCAACAAGTTGGAAAATGTGGCAGATCACCACATTTTTTTAAGTGCCAATAAAAAAATCAGTTACATTATTTTAAAATGTCATTTAAAGATCAAAACTAACGTTTTTGACATATCCGATTTTTATGTTTCAAAACGTAGGAAAATATCTTTTAATCTGACCACGGTAGATAATTTTACATTCTCTCAAGTATTGTGGACATAAATCCGCTGAGAATGTGGTGCTCGGGTTTAATTCCGATTGAATTCCCTGAGTCCATTTTGCACCAGTTGGTCGCTAGGAGGCAGGTCGCGTGACGTCACGTTTGCGGCTCGTCCCAAAACAAATTCGAAGGTGGTATTTCGGAAGCTGAGAAAAATTATACGATCCGCGATTTTTTCCCTGCAACTTTCCTTTCTACTGATTGGTATCTATTAACATGTCGTCATCAGATGAAGATAATGAAGCCTCATTATGTGAAATGAGGACTTATGATGTCCATTGGTATTTATTTGAACCCACACGATTGCGAATAGCAACCGAGTCAGATAATGATGTTGAGAGCTCAGAAACGGATTCCGACTCGGAAAATGAATGCAGTAAAGACGCTTTGACTTTCAGGCCAGTGGAAGTGTGGTGGGTAGAAATTTTTCGTCTCTATTAGTCTAAATATCGAAATGGATTAGTATAGGTAGAAATAACAATTCCGTGTAATGGGGTCTATCTGGCCCACACACCCAAGTCAATAAATTCACCCAGCGCTTTCCCCGAGCGATAGTGACATGTATGATCACATAATTGACTTGGGTGCCTGTGAACTGGCCCCTTTCAGAATTTAGACGTCCTGTTAATATATCTCTCATCAGTGTTTATTTAAAAGACTAAGTCTACTCTTTTGCTCACAAATAAAGTCAGACCCCGTCAAAGTCAGAAGAATTTGTGAATCATGGACAAACATGGACTGCTGGGTCAGCTTTTGTTATGTGAATGATCTAACATGGAATTAAAAATGGCTAAAGCTTGATTTGGGCAACCTTTCAGGTGTAGCTGTAACAACTGCGATCAGATGACCACATTGCGGGAATGTGTTTGTTGTCAAAATTACCCGAAGACTCTGGCAACAATAGAAGAGTGGCCATGAATGACCGAACATCCAGGGTTCAAGTCAAACTGTTTCGACCGTAATGTCCTGCTTGCATCCAAATTCGAGTACATACAGATAGATGGACATATAGGGGATGAAGTTAACACAATTGAGTTAGTTATGCCTTTATTGAAGCAAATATAAGACACACAGCCACTTCTGGACATAGACAATGTGTATTCCAAGTGTCCATGGTGTGCAATACATTTGGTAATCACGTTCAGTGCTACATTACAACAAACAACAAAACCAGCAATACATTTATATCTGGAGTACATAGTTGACCAAAAAAAAAGAGAGTAAAAAAAACATTATTTTCATATTTCCCTAAGAAATAATCAATTCTTTTTTGCTCCAGGTTATTCAGATATTTGGCCTATCGCTGTTTCATCTACTGGGTGTGGCACAGATTAGGTAGACATAACAGAAAAGTATTGCCATCATGTGTCTTAAACAAAATAAGATCTACATTCCTAGATCCAGAGGGCCTTTACAGAGGATACCTAGAAAGTAGCTGAGTAGATTTTCTTTGCATGATTGAAGCGGCATCGGTGTGCTCCCACAAGAATGTCCTTTGCTGGCTTTTCAAATTGAGCAGCAATAGGGGTGGATCACTCCTTTCCGCCGAAAGAACTTTCGCCAGTCTGTAACTGGGATATTTCTCACGAAGCAAAAACACTTCAGTAATGAGGTTGTCAACATAATCTGAAACATAACCAGTTAATAAAAGATTAGTAATAAATAGTCTTTGAATCATTAAATGGAATGTTTGGTCTTTTGTGCCAGTATAATTACCCTATGGGCACTGCGGAGACTCATAATAAATTTATCTTAATAAATGCCAGCATTACATTATTGTTTAACTCATATTTACATATATTGAACAACAAATCCTGTGATATATACCAACCAAAAGTGATGGTAACTTTGACAGGCTTCGCCACTGGATCCCCCTGTCTGGACTTTGGAAAGGACACTCCCCATTGTGCCTGGCCTTGTTGAGTGACTGCCCGAGCTCTATTGGAGTTTTCATTAAAATGCAAAACTGCAAGGAGTAATCTGGAAGTAAAGCACCAACAGTAGCAGATATAGCCTGGTGGTCTGGTATGCCCTATGTGAGCTCACAATACACCAGAATCTCATAACTTTATAAGCACCAACATAAACCCATGTTTTAGATCAGGTATTTGCAATATATACCACACTACAGTCACAGCAAAGCTCAATTAAATTACCTTGCTTCCATAGTGGCAAAGGGAAAGTGTACACTCTTGGGTGCGAAGAAGATCACCACCTTGTGGAAAGATTCTAAGCTGGAAGTCTGCTCAGACGGAGATAATCTGCCAATGTCTTTCAGAAGGTGTTTGCTGTTCACGACCAGGGCCATCCTCCAGCTCAATGCCTCTATAAAACCAAAGTTGTAGGTGCCTTATTATGCTTATGAGAGAGCACTGATTTTTATAAGTATGCAATACAATTCCACTGTTTACAGGAGTATTTTCAAAGTAAACTATCACTTACATTTCCTGGTGCACTGCATGTTCATCCATATCATCCTCGTCACTTTCCATGTCGAATATAGACATCCAGGTGACTCAATATACCTACAAGCAAACATGTTTGAACTCCAAACGATTTGTGGGAGCCCTCTACCGGTTCAGTTGAGCTGGCCTCTATCTCGGGCACACCTGTCATCTCGTTTTCACTTTCACTGGAGGCATCAAGCATCTCAGCTCCAGTTAACATTTCATGCAGCACCTATAAACAGAGGCATCATGTGTTTCAGTGTCGACCAGTTGTACACCAATGATATTTCCCAAAATATAGGGATCAAAATCACCTATATCAATATACTTCTATATACAGACTGTCTAATTTGTCCTATGACATCAGTAGTACTCCTCGTGTAAATGGACCAATTAAACACAGTGTGTAGTGTATCCAAATCCCTAAACAATAAACAGGCAAGCATTTTGAGATCACATTGAAACACCAGTTATTGAGCCATGCTCATGGGGCCTTTCTTCATCAGTGATGCCTTAGCCTTAACACGGCCATGTCATTTGGGTCGTATGATTATTCATATAAGAAATAAATTTTGCTGTCAATCAAACACAAAGGCACAACCATGACTGGGAATAAAAATTGAATGGTCCTAGCTATCTTACCTGTTGACGTCGTCTTTTCTCAAAGGCACCTCGACGTTTTACTCGATCCTGGTTCACACCCATGTAATTAAAAATCGTTGGCAAGGCACCTTGGCGAGCCTAGTTTGTTTAGAAAAGCCCAGACTTCTGAGCAGCTCTGGGTCCGTTTCATAGGCGTCCCTCTCAAAGTGGTCCGAGCAAATGACAGGAGTTGTTTTGGTCGGCTTCCAATCCTTCCTCTTCACCTTTGCAATCCAATTCTTGTGCATTTTTCGGTCTTTCGGGAACCGAAAGAAACTCTTACCTGACCTCTCGGCGTTTCTACACTTAACCGACACAACAATAAGGCATAATCCAAACTGTGAGTGTAACAAACCGTGAAGACTTTTTCATAAACCATCAACGAGCCGCGACAACAATGGCGAAGCTTGTTGACATTCGTGATCAGCGAGCACAGAGCAGCGAACGTGACGTCACGGGCCAAATAATTCCGAACGTTGCCGAGCGGGATGTTCAACGAGTGGAAGACGAAAACAAACACTTTAAAATCATTTTTTAAAGGAATAGGGTGCTCCAAAGTAACCGCTATTGATATGAATACCATTATTGAAGTTTATTCTTTCGAATTTCGCTTTTAAAAAAAATTGTGTTTATGATCTTTAATATTTCAAAGCAGAAAGTGAATCTATATTGCCTGAAAAAGTTAATATAGACTTGCTGGAGAGAGAGAACTTGTGGAACTATATCTTCTCTCAGCTGCACACTCTGTTTTGGTGAGTGAGCAGTCTGTGTCTTGTGTCTGCTTTTACTCAGCTAACAGCGGCCATGTGTTTCTGTCTGCTAAAGTAATTCGGCGCCCCAGAATTTGTGTGACCTTGACATATGCTAATCCATTTGTAGCAGTGGTAAAAGGCCTGACTGAGCCACTGCGCTGGAGTGTGATGCGAAAGGTGAGTGCGAGAGAGCGCGCCACATTTCGGGCGAAAATGAACTGGAACTACAATCAATGCGCCATCTTATATAACCCAATGTGTACATATAAATAGCGATTTATTTTGGAAAGAGCATTGTAGGTTACAGTAAGGTACAAGGTAGCAAACACAAAAACACATGGCACATAATATGATATTGTTCATGTAAAATGTAAAGGATGATTGATCAGTCAGGGACTACACCGCACATGCGGATGCAGCCTCCATGAGCTGTCACACGGTCGTAACTTTATTACATTATTCCCGGTGGGGTAACTAACCGAAAATGGGAGAGGAAACAGAGGGTGCAACCCCCCTCTTTCTTACATATAGATCAAATCACATGGCCTGACATCGTGAACCGAGCGCAAGAGGTATTTGACATTGTAGTTACATACTAATAAGCCATTTCAAACTATGAGTTGTCAACTATTGCAAAGTATATTCTCATGAAAATTAGCTTCCTTCGCATACGAAAACAATTATACTCATTTGATAATTGGATAATAATTATCAGTTTCCCCATTCAAGTCCGTTAAATCATTGGATCATGAAAAACGATTACTTCTTACACACTGTGCGACTGTATTTTTGTCAATCTTAGACATCAAACACATCGTGAGTAGTCAGCGCAGCAGTCATTTGACTCCTAAACTGTTCTTCACCCTTGAATCCCTTTCCTTTCATCACTTGCCAAAAAAGCATTCAAATATTACATGAGTTTCGAACTGATTTCTGTGCAACAATGGAAGAATGCATTGACTTTATGATCCTGTTCGTTCGGCCATAATTCCCAATCAAACATTTAGCTGCGTCGTCATATATTCAGATATATTTGCAAAGTCCAAGAAAGGTCTATTTCAGCGTAAATGATTATGATTGGTTGCTAAATGTAATGATACTTTTGGATTGTGCTAACAAGTTTCAATACCACATTTAGTTCCTACTAAGCCAAAAGTACCATGCAAAATATAAACAAAATAGAATGAGTTGACATCACATTTCAAAGGTTGTGTCAATTCCCTTTGTTGTTATTTGATTCATACACAAATTATAGTGTACGTATACTTACACATAAAGCATGATTGTTTTGGTGGTATTAAAATAAATGTATGATAAACAGTACAATCAGGATAATACTTATTTCATACATGGTATCAACTGGAAAACATAATAAACAAGAGGCCCATGGGAATAATGGGGAACTTGGCGAACTGTATCAGGAAAACGTCACAATCGGCTCATAATTGCAATGGATTTTAAATTTAAGGACGAATGGGGAAACTTTCAATTTTTAACAATTACATATATTTCTAAAAGTTAACAATTGAGTAAGGCTTCCATAATAAGCAACACTTACTACGATTAAAAGTCCAAATAGAAAAAAATATTTCGACAATATCTTGAAAATTGCGATCTGTATCACAAGACAAAAATTCTTTACAAAAAAACAAGGTCAAGATAAAACCTCTGGGTGCTGCGCATAAATAACACATGCTATTTTATTTTTTAGATTCGAAATTATGCTAAAAATTGCGACCTATATCACGAGACAAAATAAAGTTTACAGAAATTGATTTATTTTCTTCAGTTCCCTTGGGGGGAAGGAATGACTGTTTTAGCTGTCACTTGCATCTATTATATCACCACAGCGAGTAGGGTAGGCTGCACAAACAATATATTATTCGCTGTTATGTTGACCAGAACCTTCAACTGCTCTAACGGGCCGACATACATAACTTACTCAAGAACACATACTAAAAATGCAATGAAGCAGTGATCCCTGTTATAATTATTCGGTTTAGGTCTACATGAAATCTTTTTATCTCAGTGGAGATATTCAGGAATGTTTGATGTTGGCACACATCGTATAACACAGGCTGATGTCATGCGTCGCCCATAAGGTAGGCAATAAAGCGGTTTAGTGCATACTAACTTTGAATGCTTTTCTTCAACGATGTTTGTGGTTAACGATCCTGAAATAAAGCTGATCGACCAAGACATAAACTGAACTCTTCAGTTGGGGGTGATCACTAAAGAGGACGTGACTCGAATACACTGGAATGTGGTGCGAGGAGAGATATTACAACGTGGGGTAGATATATACTATAAGACATTCTGCTTTAAATACAATGACGAGGAAAATATAGCATACACCTCACATTCAATATATGACAACATTAATAAGGTGCACTCTCTTTAAGTTATCAGTCTTAGCTGGAAGATGTGCTAACATAGTATCATCAACGAAGTTATCTCATTTATCATCCCATCAGCTTTGTCGCTCTCTGGCATACTCTCTGTATGGTATAATCATCAATATACATTTATCCACTAATGAGTCCATTTGAAAGATATAAACGTGGGCTTGTAGCGCCATTAAGCCAATGCAATTAGATTAGATTCAGCCAAGATAACCTGGCGAAGCGATTCGCCAAGTTAATAACAAACCAACATCCAAACTTACAAACCGGGCCGATCGCCATAACTTGGCGTTCCGAAAACGCCAAGTGAATAAGAGTATGATTTCTTTGCAGTCTGTCCTCTTTCGTTGAAGTTGAGTATATATCACGGATCATACCTGCAAGACATATGTCTTTTGACCTTTAAACAGATAACTGGGAACAGAATGAGGATATTCAGCATCTCCTTAATGTAAATATCACTGATCTTGAAAAGAATAAACTCATATTTGGGATTAGTTTTGTCCCTGGATGCAGCTGAGTTGGAATTGGACCGGCTGGAGGATGCCAAGCATCTCTTGAACAATAACATGTTGAGGCAGGTCGCCACTTGGCCACTCAAACAGCGGCGCTTGTGATGATCTGCTCATCAGCTTCCTCAATGTCTTGTTCATTGAGGCAGCGTTCTCTTCTGTTAAACCAACGTGGAGTATCATAAGTCGCTCCACGCCTTTCACAAGCGCCATCTGCACGGCGAAATCACACCATGGGTCCTTTATGAAGTCAGGAGTTATAAGGAGCAGGGTTCTCCTGGTCTGATCCACTGCATCTACAATTATATCCGCTCGGAGATCTCCTGGAAGATCGTCCACTCCCAGAGTAAACGTCCGAATTGCTGGAGTCTGCTCATGCAAACAAGGAAGGAACTTTTGGGCAATAAAATGACAGTCTTCTTGCGACTGCTGAGATGTCACTATAAATAGGTCGTGCAGGTGTTGAGTTTTACCATCCACTGATGACTTGGACCGGAATTTAATACGGAGTATGTAGAAGTACCATTGTATGTGCCATCTCCAGTGGACAAAGACAGCAACAAGGGCTGAACCCACTACCAGTAACGATGTACAACTCAGCAGAGCTACACGCAGATATTCTTCCTCCTTATTCCTGCAGCTCTCTGTCATATCAGCCAGGTTCACATCGAGTATGGTGACGGACCGGTTGCTCAGGGAGCAAACCAGATGCTCCTTGTCCACAATCCTGACTGACGTAGACAGAAACCAATGGAGGAAATCACGAGTTTCACAGTTACACACGAGTGGGTTGTCAGAGAGAGCCAACGAAAAGCTGGTGTTGTAGTTTAGTTGATCCAACTGGGATGTCATACGCGGATGGAGCTGCAGTAATTGGTTGTGCTCAAGGCTGATATGCTTAAGTGACGTAAGGTGCGTGAGTTTGAACCATATATCCGATTCTAATTCGTTGTCATTCAATTGAAGAACTTGCAGTGAGGATAGGTTCTCGAATGCATTCGGGTGGATATGTTTGATTCCATTACCACCCACGTCAAGAGTCTGAAGATGAGGCAAACAGATGAAGCTGTAGCGGAAGGCGTTTCCTCTCCCATTCAGATCCGTATGGGATAAATTCAAATACACAAGTTGTGGGAAGGGCAAACAATTATAGACATCTTCAATGAGAAAACCTATTTTGCAGTGAGCCAAATTCAACTTCTGCAAATGATGTAATCCTTTGATTTTTACAATGCTAGCAGTTTGAAGCGACGATTGTGATAGGTCAATAGTTTTCAATCTGTTATTTGGATCCGCCCATATCTTGGTTTCCGCCAGTTCGTTAGAGTCTGGACTGTGTGTGTAAAATAATAGTGATGGGAAGTTGTTAGCAATAAAACATTCCAACTTTGGCGGGAATATATAGAGCTTGGTGTTAGCACGGTCATTAGATGTTGGAGCAACTAGTGATGTATCCGTATCAAGATCATTAGGAAGATCAATATGTTCCAGATCGCCACAAAAATCAGATTCAAAATAATAGTCAACTGCTTCCACTTGGTTGAAACAGCTAGCTGGTCCCACTGAGAAGATGTGTGAAATGTCCAAAACCCGAACATTGGGAATGTAATCTGTAAGGTCATAAAAATTTGTGAAATCCGGGGCTGGCGTCCAAATATAAGGGAAATTTCCATGACCAAAATTAAATATCTGAATTTTTTTAAAGCATCGTATCACGGGAGTGAATATGTGGGATATTTTAACTGAACGCAAAGATAATCTGATCAATTTGTTGCCGAGTTGGTTGCAAAAGTCACTGGTGTAAAGCGAGACTACGGTGTTTTCTGATTCGTACATGACATTATCAGCCACTAAATCTTCCAATGGAGTAGAACCCAGAGTCTGCAATCCTCTAGTCAGTGTGTGAAGCCCATCTTTTAAATGGCTACATGTGAATACCAGTGATTTCAGATGAGGAAAATTAGCAAACGTCCCATCTTGGATGTATTCAATGGTGGCAGATGTGCTCTGGAGGTATATTTCCTTCACAGGTAAGGAGCGGAGCGGTGACAGCATGGAATATGTGAGGTGGGTGATGAGGCTTTGAATAAAGAATATGCGCTGTATATGAATGAGATGATTAAGCTCTTGAGGAAGTGCATCGTCATCAGTGAGGCTGGCGTGGAGTTCTTCCAGGTGAGATAATTCTACAAGTGATGACACAGGCAAACCAACAGGGGGCGCTGTCAGAACTTTGAGTATCCTCAATCGGGGTGTGCCGTTAAAAGATCCAGAGGCAATGTCAAAACCATCGAATGTTAGCCGATTATAGCTGAGATCCAAATGAATAAGCTCTGATAGGCTTTGGAAATCGTTTGCGCTGACCTGGGCAATCCGGTTGTGTGATAAATCCAGCAGTCTGAGATTGCCGAGGTGCGTTAGATTTGACACGACAGTGATAGCGTTGTTAGCTAGGATGAGTTCTGTAGTGTTACTGGGCAGATCAGACGGGATAATATCCACACCAAAGCATCTTACCCGTACAGCATCGTCTCCTATCTGCGTCATTTCACATCCACTCCCCTTCGCTGCCACCGCGTTGAACACAATACATATGACTGATACAACAGCAACTCCTTCCATTGATGATGATTAATACACACAAGTGAACTTCCGAAGGGAATGGCACCGAAGCAGAAACTTCCACACCTAATCGCGCAGAACAAAGTGTCCGATAAAATGACAGCGGTAGGATCACATACAAGGGCGTTCAAAAACATGGATATCTCTTGGAATGCAACTTTGGCTACGCAAACATTATGTGACCCAGAGCGCTCGTGCTCAGTAATACCGCGAGTTTTAGTCACTTGCGAAGGAGAGGTTGGGCGAGAGTGGAGGGGAGATTTTCTGTAAGGGAGGGAGATGGTTTGACATTGGAGACTTCTACATGCATTACAATATATATACATTTGCACCAACAACGTATAGATGTGAATATGGTTTAAAAATAGCACAGTTGTAACTAAGCTTCCATGCAATCATTTGCTTGGGTATTCGTCCAGAAGTTGCCCCTCCCCAGTTCCATGTAAGCATTTTTATGCCTGACGACAACCACTGTGGGTTATTTGGTCACGTGATCGCGGGGACGTGCCATTCGGCGTGTATTGTTGCGGCGCATAGCAAAAGTTGCTGTATAACGTTGGCCTCCGGGTGTTGATTAGTCAAGGTCCATTGAGTCAAGGTCCCCTAGCCTGATGGCTGCGGGCCCTGTTTACATGTTAATGATATTCAATAGTCTCGCCAAGGGCGAGAAGCGTAGTATTGACTTCCGGTTTGATGCGCTCGTACTCACAACCCAGCTGTCGGCTTTCTGACAGATCTGCTCGCTGCGTAATGCGAGTAAAGATGAAAGGTTCAACGTTGAACGTGAGTAGAAATTGTGCGTTACGTCGTGTGGGCCAAGGTATAAACAGTCAATATGGAAGCGAACCAAAATTCATATTTGCATGTAACATGCAAGGTGAATAAAGTGCTTAATGGAATATCGTTATGTCTCTGGGATTTAAGTCAGCTGGTAACCACTGCTATGCGGTGGGTTGTGCCCACTAGAGTTCATCAGCGGATTATAAGTTCTATTCCTTTCCCAGCAACCCACACTGGAGAACGACTTGGAAGATAGCTGTCAACAGGCTTGCTGTTGATGAGTGTTGCAGAGAAATTCCAGGAAAAGGTCTTTTCAATTGTTTTTCATCACAAATAGTCTATGAAACCAGAAATTTATAATTGAAAACAATTCTGACCATGACACTGAGGGCTGGTCAATTGGCTTCTACATTGGACAGCCTCATTTGCACACACCCTCAATTTGAAGATATGACGAAAGAATCCAGAAATACTAAGAAAGTGGAGGAACTAAACAAGGTGATGGAAGAAAAGGGCCAGATGTTGAGTTTGAACCTAATCAAGGAAAACTCTTTCCATTCTCCCTATTACAGGTATTCCATCATATGAAACATTCAGGATATGGCAGAGGACATGCAGTATGTGTCACACCACTGGCAGTGATAATCACTTCATAAAAACGAAATCGAAACCTGG